>QKWP01000100.1:472562-532324 GCA_003550325.1 Gigaspora rosea
AAAAAAAAAAAAAAAAAAAAAAAAAGAAAGAAATTTTAATTAATAATCATAATATAAAATAATATCTCTACATGAAATTCCCAAAAACATTAAAAAGATGTTGGCCCTTTTAAAGAGCCAAATCGAAAAGGCCGATTTAGAAGGAACTTATCTTATTTCGCGAGATAATGCCGTATATATCATCGACCAACACACTCAGATTATCGACCTCGAAAGTTCAAAACGTGAAAGCGAAGGACGCCGTCTACATCATAAAATGCAAGAGTATATTAAAGAAATATCTCGTAGTAGAGTTACCACGCAACAATTAAAAATCCCTAATAGACGAACTTGGGAAAAAAAAGTGCTCTCTACTTGTAGTCATATCTCTTTTGATTTGGTGAATCATAAGACCCAATTGCTGTATTATTATGACCTTGGAGCACTCATGGAAGCTAGAGCTTGGGACAAAAGTGCGAAAGAATTAATAAAACATCCAAACCTCAAAGAGTTCAAGATATTTTGACGATAGCCTAGCGAACTTACTAGCTATATACCGTGAGAGGACTATCCCATCTCTTTATTGCGGAGCTCGTCACGCCCTACGTCTTGCAGAGATTATTAAAAGCAGACTTTTTATTATTAAAGGCTAAAGCCCATGCCGCCGCCCAAAATGAAATAAAAGAAATCTTAATACTTACGGATTTTGCAGGGGCTCAATCCTGAGGGGGCATATATAATGAATTAAAATTTTCAATTTTAATATTTCTTTATTAGGGTAGATTTTTTTATGTACATATTTTAAATTTTATTTCCTTTTCTATCCATTAAAAGCAAATTTAGTATTATCATTAAAATTATGTTGCATCTTTATATATTATACTAAAATGGAAGTGATTAGTGGCTGGGTGGCGTAGTTGTAAGCGTAATGCTGGATTTTCTGTGAAATGCTAATCTTTTAGCGTAATGCTAAATTTTTGATGATACGCCAAAATCTCCATGTAACGCTTGATTTTTAGCGAAGCGCTAGAATTTTCGCATAATGCTCTAAAAAGTCAAAATGTATATAAGTTTCCAAATTTTCAATAAAGTCAGGTAGTTCTCGCCCACTACAAAAGTTAATAATATTAAAATAAACTTATCTGAATTGTAATTATCCCGAATTCGACTTTAAATTTAATAAACCCTTCGTAACTCAATTCGACGGACTGAATTGACTTGTAACCTCGAATCGGCTTATTAAGACTCGAATTCTGTGTAACCAGTCTTGTTAATTTCCGAAATTGCTCACGTGATATATATCGACCTACCGATAGGGCTATAGAAAAGACTTATAGTTTGGATATAAGATTAAGAAACGTTGTCTCCTTTGGATTCCCCTGGCATAGATAGTTGATTTAGAACTCACTTTAACCCTCAAATAAAACCCCTACACCTACGGAAGATTTTTAACTTACCTATATCGATATCACCTGATACAGTGATCGGAAGTAAATCACCGGAAATTTTATAGGTAACACATAAGAGGCCAAATTTTACGTACGATTTTTATTTTATTATATTTTATATAATTACAAAATAATTATATAAAATAAAATAAAATATTTATATTTACATTCCTAAAAAAAAAAAACCCTGGGTTATTTAATATTTACAGTACCATCCTCGGGCTTTATATATTGTCTTTACTCGATTTGGCATACTACAGATAAGTGAACGAATATATTCAATTGATAAGTTATACCATTCCTCTTCTATAATTTTAACTAATTCTTCTAACTTTGTAGGCATGGGTTTTCTGTTACGAACTGCAGAATCAAGACGTTCTCAAAGATTTTCAATCGGGTTAAGATCAGGGCTATACGGTGCCCAATTTAATATATTAAAATTATGCGAATTCATCCACCATTCTGAATATGTAGATGTATGAATAGAAGCCAAATCTTGTTGAAAAATTAAATTTATTTCACCATGATGTTTTTCCATTAAAGAATTTGCCCAAGGAATAAAATATTTTGCAAGAATATCAACATAACTATCCGAATTCATATTACCCTTAATTCTTACTAACGGTCCAACGCCCCACCAACAAAAACAGCCCCAAAACATTACAGAACCACCACCAAACTTCATAGTCGTATTTATACAATCTTTATGATATTTTTCATTAACTCGACGCCAAGTTCTTTCACGACCATCTGCTTTGTGAAGACAAAACCTTGACTCGTCCGTAAAAACAACCATTTGCCATTCATTTACCCATTTTAAATGTTCACGGCACCATTTTTTTCGCTCCAGTGCTTTTCTTTTGTCTAAAAGAGGTTTTCGACAGGCGACACAGTTTCTCCAACCTAAATTGTGGAGGTACTTTCGAATAGTTTTGGTGGTAAGCGTCGTATCATGTTGGACGTTGAATTCGTTAGTGATGACAGCCAAGGGTTCCTTCCGATTTTTTTTTGTAATACGAACTAAAGAGCGTTTGTCACGCGCAGAGAGAGCTTCGGGGCGACCAGGGCGTTTGTTCGGATGCTCTGAGCCTGTCTCTTCATATCGCTTAACAGTGTCATACACCGTTGATTTCGGGAGATCAAAAACTTTTGCAATGTCAAGTGGTTTAACACCACACAGGTAAGCGCCGGCAATACGGCTTCGTTGTTCTAGGCTTAATTCTTGGCGGGAGGGTTTTTTTATCATCAAAAACAATTAAAATTGTGTGTTAAAAAAAAAACACAAGTGAAAAAGGACGTATGTACGTTAAAAAAAAGATTATCATACGTATATGAAATTCCCGGTAGATCTGGAAATTTCCGGTGATTTACTTCCGATCACTGTATAGATATCGGCTACCCGTGACCCCGTGATACACATTTTGATCCCACCTTCGATCAAATTATATTTTATTATTATTTTTATTGATATCATTTTATTGATATCCCCCATATTAGCATCACTAGCCTCAGCGTCTTTATATTACCCTGGTGATTTAGTGATAGAGCAACCCTTCGCTCTCCACGTAATACATATTTAACCGATATCATACCCCGTGATCCTCGTATTAATATATTTATACCCCTCTACATGTACACGGTTGGAGCCTAAATTGGCACTATTGTCTATATTGTTTTGAAGCTCTCCCAACACAACCGTTACACTAGTGACGGTAATAACAACCCTAATAATATTTACATAATTTTAATCAATTGGCATAATTTTAATCCATAGCGTAACGGTAGCTTTCATTTACGCCTTAAATAAATTATATAGAAGTATTATATATGAGCCTAAGAATTCTGCATATTATCATTGGTAAAACGTAGAATTCATAGGATTCCAAAATTTATTTGTCGCACTATTTTACAAATAACGATAAAATATTTAATTGTTCTAGATTTTGTTGCAAGGATTACAGGTATATCCGTAAATTTACTCACCAAACTTTTCAATAGTAAATCCGCTAATCGAAGTCGTAAACAAGAGAAATCATGACTTTTGTGATAAAGTTTCACAAGACCCATTAAATATTAATATTAAAACTATTATACAAAAGACTGTTTTTGGACCGGAAAAAAGAACCAGAACACAATCGGAGATCTCCGTTGATTAAAATGATTCCCGATGTCGCAATTAAGGCAATTACGGCATTTTATCAACGGTGGCATAGCATCTAATTGCCGTAAATAAGATATGCTGTAATGTCGCAATTAGTGTTTCGAGCGAAATTATTTTTCCATATTTCGCCCAGAGGAATTTTAATTTCGCCCTATAAGTCCGAAACCCTCCGAAATTAGTTTCGCCCAATTTGATCTGCAAATGATCAGCAAATTCGGGTTTCGCCCGAAACACTAGCCGCAATGCAAATTTTTATTGGAGCAGTAGCAAAAAAAAATATGCAACAAAAAAAAAAAAAATTTATATCCGCGTTTATATATGGTAAGCTCCGATATATGTCAAATTTAAATCCATTTACTGCGCCTACTGCGCCGACCAAATTTATATCACTGGCCGCAATGCTGTAATTCCGTAATGCCTCATAATAAAATTATTTGCCATGCAAGCTTTTCATTCCCATTAATTTAGCCGTTAAGCATAAAAGTTATTTACATTCTATTTAAAGGTGGAATAAAAATATTTTATGATTACAAAAGGGAACTTAAATCCGGAAATGTGCTCATTATAATAAATATGACAAAATGAAGTAAAATGTCTATAATGTGGAGCAGCAAAGATGGCAAGTATAAATAAGTATACTGATAATTGCACGAGAGCATTCAACTTAGAGCATTAGCGTATGATAATAAATTATATGTAAAAAAATTAGAAAAGAAAGAGTTTGGTTCTTTATTTTTTATGATATTGTTTGATGATTGCGGAAGCTGATGGTAATGAATTTCATTATGTAAGAGCATATGAATTATCTAGTAATTGCAACTGTTATACCTTAAGTGAAAAATAGAAAGTTTCATGATTCATTAATCATTCTTCTTAACAGTTTTGTCTGCTTTTCCTATTTTCATTAACTGTGCTACAACAAATTCTTCAATTAAAAATCATGTTTATAAAAATTTGTTAGTGTTTTCTAACATCCAGCACGTGATTCACAGGATAGGTTTGTTCATATTTCGGAACCTTATGGAAATGTGTCAAATTTTACAATATTTTGGATCTTGACCTGATTTATGACACTGTCTGAATTATACAATATATCCGCGCGAGATCTAACATATTGTTATTGTAATTTGATAATGATGTCATATCTAGAGCTGCAGACATTTAGAAGTCCAAGGTCTCTTCACGTCATATAAAATTTATATATAATCATATTAAACGTCACGTCACACACGTCACGTCAAACGTTATAGTATATGTTCATTGATATTCTAATGTCTGCAGCTCTAGTCATATCTGATCAATTAGCTTGCTAAAGCTGTTCTCAAACAATAATTTATAGAAGCCTAATTGGCTAAAAAAATTCAGTCACGATAATCATTTAACTCAAATAAACCCTAGATCTAACGAAACCTTTTTTTTTATAATCGTTACATCTACCAAATCAACAAAGTCGACAGAAACAAATTACTGTATAACAGTATATTATTTAGAGGAAAGTAATAATGCAGTACAGCATTTCAACAAACTGTATTTCTGCATTACGCCATTACGGCATTACGTCTTTACGGCATTATGTTATTATCTGTTATGGCATTACAGCTTTACGACATTACGACATTACGGCATGAGCCGTAACGTAATAATTTGTAAAATTAATTCTACAACCAACTATAGCTAAGCGTGAATTACCTTTTTTATAAATTCGGGTGAGTGAGGATTATAATAATTAAATGCTTCGTATTGTTACGGGGGATAAATGGTCAAGACTATAGTTTTACGATACAATGACGATCAAAAAGGCAGCTTGCCAGAGGCATGATCGGATGTCACATGAAATGTGACGCAGTATAATTTTAATGATCATCGGAAAATATCACGTTTAGCCCGTGACAGTATTCAATCCATGTCAAGGTAGAGAATATCGATAGATAAGAGGTTTAATGTGATCTGTTTTTACGAAAAGCGCCAACAGTTAAATGTATATTAACAGTTAAGTTTAAATAAACTATAACTATGTGATATTAGTGATCGTGAGCTGCGATTCACAATAATCACGTAGTGATACGGGCTGACCTCGGCCCATCAGCCGGGCGGGCGGGCGGGTCGGCCCTTGACCCACGTTCCTGCAGGTCAGCCCGGCCGGTATATTTATTCGTCTAGAAGTTCATTGTATAACTTATAATTATTAGTTAAATCACGCGTAGAACATTCTCAAGTTAGTGCTTGCAATCGATAACTATCTATCCAACCAAGATCGAATAGTCGAATTTTCTAGTCGATATTTATAAATTCAACTAGTCAATTAGGAGTTCTGATTGCTCGCTGATTAAAGCACTGTTATAGATTATAAGTTAGTAAACCACCGTCATACTTATCACCTATTTCCATCTATGAAAAAATAGCCCGGTAGATCACCGGCCATAAGAGGACCCATCGGGCCCTCTTATAGCCATTTCCTATTCGCATATAATAGATCCACTATATATATGCATCACATACACTCTTCCTCTATTTGTAATTTATGTAACATTATATGGGATCTTTGATATTAAAATGACCCGCCGAGGCTATGTTGATTTTGTGAATAAAAATCAAATTTGCCAGCCAATTTGAATAAACATTTTTTTATTTTGTAAGTCTCAATAGAATCTACAAATTAAAAAAAAAATAATACATTCAAATTGGATTACTAGATGGCTGCCAAATTTGATTTTATTCACAAAATCAACATAGCCTTGGAAGGTCATTTTGTTAGCAAAGATCCCATATGTATGTGTGCTTATGATGTGCTGATCATTGTATCGTGATGTAATTCTGACTATTTTCATATTGAGAAGATCAAATTATAAGACTATTTTGCATTTCTTGTTTGACTGAAAGTTTTTTAACAATATGATCGGCCCGGTCGACCGTGCCGATTAATTTCCGCAGCCGGGTCGGCCCGAGAATTTGGCATCGGCCCGTATCACTATAATCACGTGATCAAGATCGTTAAATCAACGAAAATATTTAAAATATACCCGGGGTATAAGTTATTATCCGTTACTTAATTTTAGTTTTTTTAGGGTTAGGATTAGTTAGCACGTGATGTTTATTTTAAATTTAATTTATTTTTAGGCATAGGTTAAAAACCTATACCTCAGGTATATTTTAAGTATGACCTAAATCAACTACCTCAGGATCGCTAATAAAATTTTTGCAATCATCTTATGATCGACAGAAATTATCCAATTGTGAATCACGTCTTGGTGTAACATAACACGATCAAGAAAGTTCGTCTATTTCTCAAAAATTTGCATAAGAAACCTCTTACTATTAGAACTTCCTAACCCAACCATTAGTATTGGCCCTAACCCTAACCTAAACGAAATTTTAGATTATCACATGATTGCAACATTTAGGTAGCGATCCTGGGTAAGATCATTAAATCACTTAATGATTATAATAGCATAGTGGAAGTTTGTTATTATTTGCTGATCTTAGAATAAATATGATTGGAGATGATTATTTTTATTAATAGTAAAAATCATTGTGTTATAAGAAAGTTTTTTTTTTGTAATTCAAAACATATCAGCTTGAGTTGTTGGTAATAAACCTTTAGACTTATCATTTTTCAACTTGAGATGCAATAAAATGCAGTAATTCCAAAAACTAGATAAGAAGTGAATTTTTGAAAGATCAGAAATTGGTTTGGCAGTCTAAACAATTGGTGAGTAAAACTGAAAGTTTCTGTTTAACTAGTTTTATTTGTTTTTTTTTTTAAAAGCAAAAAGTATTTTTTGAACTACTATTCTGAACTGTATTTTGGACGTATTTTAATATTTTTATTATATTTTATATATATATATATATATTTTTGTATTAATATTAGAAGCTTTATTAAGATATAGAATAAACTGATATAATATTTGCTTATCATAATACATAGTTAAGATCTGTTAAAGGATTCTAAATCACTTGTGCTACTAAAACTTTAGGCACCCAATATAATACTACATCTCTATTTTATTTAACTTTTAAATCTAAAGGTAATACAAGATTAATAAAGATTTTAAAGGTGAATTAGGTAAGAGAAAACCTTATAGAATAGTAAATAATAATAAGGTTGTAAGTGGAAATAAATTAGAAAAAAGCAATTGTAAATATAATGATCAAGTTAATTATGTCTGTTGATGTGTTAGTAATATTATATTTAATTGGAATATTGTATATAGTGGAATAAATAATAGTATATTTAAGTCTTTTTACTTTGTTGTTATGCCTCTTAATCATTCCTATTGTTGTTGTTTTTATTGCATGATTTCTATATTGTATTTTTAAACCAAGTAAATAAGGATTCAAAGAAATAGATACAGAATGTTTGGGTGTTTAGATTAGAAATTTTTGAAGATTATCTAGGATTTGCTTTGTGTATAGATCTTGAATAATATAGTAAATATAGTTAGTATTAGAGGTATTAGTTGAGAAAAGATAGTATAGAAGTGTTTGTGAGTTTTGTAAATAGAGGTTGTTGTTATTATTATTGTTATTATTGTTAGAAGAGTTTGCAGTTAGAAAGTTTTGTATAGTTTTATTAATAATTTGAATTAGGTTGTATTGGGTTTGGGACAATTAAAGAGATGTAATGCAGCTTCATATTGATTGCACTAAGTGCAATTAGGATGAGTATATAAGTGAGCATCTTTTGTATAAATTGTTTATTGTTAATAGATTATTAGTTATTAATTTGGAGAAGAAAGAAAAATTTGAGATATTTATTAAGAGAAGTTTAAGGATTTCGATATGTATTTTCCAGATGAGAGGTAATTGGTTAATACTGTATTTATGCGAAATAATGCATATGGGCGTTATTTTGAAATTTTTATTTTCTTAAAATAGCATGCTGGTTTCGAAATAACACTCATGTGCATCCTAATATAATACACACTCCAAATGCTGAGTTATTAATCTGCTGAAATAACGAATTCAGATAACAAGCAGAAATAAGATTTTTTTAGTCAAAAAATCTGACTTAGATTGGAAAAGGCTATGCATAAAATTAAGAAATACAGGTTTTTTATGCATCACACATATATAATACACAATTTTTTTGAAATTAGACCTTTACCCTGAAATAATGCCCATGCACGTGCTCGAAATAACATGCGTTCCCTCAAAATAATGTGCGGGTGCGCATTATTTCATGTAAATATGGTATATTGATTTGGTTATAGTTAATCCAGTCAATTAAATATTTAATTTTGGAGCAACTTTTGAAAAAGATACGAATTTTGAATAGTATAATATTATTATGCCATATAAAATGGTAAGAAAATCAAAATTAGTATAGTTAAGAGATATTGGTTCTTTGGCAGTACTAGTTTTTTTCTAGTAGTATATGTTATGTTTTGTGTATTTGCTTTAGTTTTGGATATTAAGAGATGAATAGAATTTTGAGAGATTATTGTATTTATAATATATAGTATATGCCATTCATTTTGATTGATTTTGATTTGTAGTGATTGGAGTAGTCATTTGATTAGACAGTAAAGTTATTGGTTGTAAGAATTTGGACATAATTATTTGGTAGAATTGATAAAAGTGGTAGGGCAATTATTTCAAGATTTATACAGAGTATATTTGATTGTTTAGTTATTGCTGCATTAAATTTGATAAAAGAATAGTTAGAAATAAACTAGCTAATACCAGTTGATAGTATAGTTACAGAATTAGAAAAAAAGAATTTATATACATTTGTAGAAGAATAGTTATATTAGTTAGTATGTTTTGAAGTTGGTTATATAAATTGGATATTTGTTTAATATATATTGAGTTAGAGATTGATTTTGTATTTGGGAGTAGTATAGTGAAGGTATTGGAATAGAAGAGATAAGGGATGGTAGTATAGGATATTTGAGTTTGATTTGAATAATAGATTGTAGTTCAAAAATATCAATCTTGAGTATTATTGGCTTTTTGGTTGAGAATAGATGGTTATAAAGGTTGATAGTTTTAACATTTGATATATTTGTTATTGTTATTGCAGTATCAGAACCAATTACTTGGCCAGTTCTATATATATCTATAGAAAGTACTATAATATTTGTAAGGCTAGTTAAAAGATTATTAGAAGAGATATAAAGGTTGTTATTATATTGGTAAAGTTGCCAATAGTTATTGTTATTTAAGTAGAGTAAGAGATCAAGGGTATTAATAAATGAATTTATAGTATTAAGTTTAAGAGATGGGAAAATTGTTTGAATAAAAGAAGAAGATAATGTGTTTTGTAGATTTTTGTACCAGTTTGAAGTCTTTTTGGTAGCTTTACCAGTTTAGAGGTAAATATTATTCCATGGTAATAAGCTGCTACTGGTTGCAATCATTAATTGTTTTACAAAAAGAATATGATTATTATGATGATACAATATTGAACCATAATTATTATATCAGGGATATGTCTCAAAATATAAAAGATTGACTCAAAGTTCTACTACAAGAGCATCAATATATAGAACTCAAAAAATTTGGGCTATACCAAAGGTGTTAAGTATAAAAATTAATATGAGAAGTGCTCTAGCTATAATAATTAGATCATATCAATACACTTATAAAGAAAGAGAGTTTATAAAAAAAGAAATTATTTGTATATTAAAGAAATAAATTATTTGTATTGCAGAAAGCCTGTGGGCTTCACTTATAGTATTAGTAAAAAGAAGATAAAATTAGATTCTATATAGATTATCACAAATATAATTTAGTTATTATTAAAGATAGTAATTCTTTACCACAGATTCAAGATCTTTTGAATTTTTAAAAGGAGCTTGTTATTTTAGTACTCTGAGTTTAGCCAGTAGGTACTAGCAAGTAGAAATAGATATACCAAACTAAGTAAAACTGCTTTTATACTCTATTTGCCTTATTTGAATTCAATATTATGCATTTAGTCTTACAAACACTTTTGCTACTTCTAGCAGTTAAAGGACAATTTTTTCTGAAACATAATTGATTGCTTTGTTATAATTTATATAGACAATGTTGTTATTTATTCTAAGACAATTCAAGAACATTTTAGTCACATTACTAAAGTTTTTTTATAAGTTATAACTTGCTAGATTAAAATTAAAGCTCACAGAGTGGTTCTTTTTTTCAAGAAATTAAAGTTCTGGAGTATATTATAAGTTAAATAGGAAAGAATAAAAATAGATCCCAAGAAAGTAGTTGCTATCCAACACTTTCCCATACTATGCACTTTATGACTTTTATAAGGTTTTCTTGATTTTGCCTTATTATTGCAAATTCATATTTGAATTTACTTGCATAGTAACTCCTTTAAATAAATTATTAAAGAAAAGTTTTTGATATTTTAAACAGAAACTGAACAATAGTCTTTCAAATTATTAAAATTATAACTTATACAGGTTCTTATTTTAGTTTATCCCAATTTTAATAAACTTTTTATTCTATTTACAAATATATCAAATATAGTAGATACAATTTTAGTTCAAAAGAATAGCAAAGAGCAAGAATGCATGATCTTCTATACTAGTCATAGCCTTTTTTTAGCTAAAAAAATTCAACCACTACTGAAAAAGAATAGTTAGCTAGCATTTTGGCTATAGGGTACTTTCAGCATTATCCATATAGATCTTTCTTTACTCTTGTAACTAACTATATTACTTTGAAGTATTTAATTTCTTTAAATAAACCTCAAGGTCTACTTGTGTAATAGATTATAACTTTAAAGGTAGGGTGTCAATATTTAATTTTCATATAAAATAGATTGTAGATTAACTTTGTATAACCATATCATATGATTTACATATAAACATTAGGGTTCTGCAATTTGATTTGATCTTCAAATATTTGAATCAAATATTTGATCAAATTCAAATTCAAATTTGATTATATTTGATTTGATCAAATTCAAATATGGCCAAATTTGATTTGATTTGACAAATATTTGATTTGATTTAAAAATTTCTATTAAAAATTCAAATACAAATCAAATTCAAATTCCAAATATTTGAATCAAATCAAATTCAAATCAGGGTCAATTTGATTTGATCAAATTCAAATTGATCCAATATTTGATTTGATTTGAATTTGAGGAACTCTAATAAACATCATATGATTCGACCAATAAGAATTATCAATTTTTTGTGTAATCCAGAAAAAACATATAGTGATCTCAGAAAATTTAATTCTATATGAAGTTTATTTTTTTTAAAGAGATGCATTTCTTACAACTTCACTATTATAAACAAGCTACTTTAAACTATATATTATATAAATATGGTAAAAATTGACTCAGATAATAAAAAGTTTTATTAGAAGCATATTTTTATTTACTATATAAAAATACAATCTACCATGTAGATCATATGAAAAATGATCTACATACACCCTACCCTTAATAGTTATGACTTTAAAATTATCTATAAAGCTGAAAAACAGTATATTAATATTAATTGTTTATCAAAAATTAATGGAAAATTTTTTTATTCCTTTATATAAAAAACTTAAAATGCTTATTTTCAAAATCTGTAAATCTAACCCAGATAATGGTGCTCTGGCATTTCTAATAATCTTTTTATAAATCTCCTTATTTGTAAAATCAAAAGAAAGCAACCCAAACATTTACTCCACTTTTAATAGATTTTAAAACTTATTGTTATGACTTATGCTAAAGTGGCTAATACTGAATTTTGACCTATTTTGATATAAAATTTTAAATTTTTTTGGATAGTTTTTTCATTTTTGCTTATAGAGTTTAAGTAAAGTTTGGGTATAGATTTTATATTTATAGAGTATATATAAATTTTAGCAAGCTTATAGTTTCAATTGAGACCCTCAAACTTCAGCATCATCTATAATACTTATTATCTTTTTCTTAGGTACCTTAGTGATTTCATGGTAGCAAGTTAAAGATTTAAAATTTAAAACCTGAACTTTTGTATGCAGAAAAGATTATTATATAAGAAGAATTTCTAAGACTCTTTCCATTCTTTTTGAGTTCTAAAGATCAACAAAATAGAAGTATTATTATTTAGTATATATGATAATCTCCTATTTGAACAGTTTAACTTCTATTCTACTTATTAGTGGATTGCAGCCTGCTACTATTTTGGCCTCAAATAGGTACTACTATTAAAACATATATCTGCCCTGTAATATGTATCAGAAGAAGGATAAGCCTAGAATATAAGAACCTTTATATTCTATTTCTCTATAAAAATTTTTTCAATATTGACATCAAAGGTTCTCTTTCTATAATATCAAAAAAATTAGTATATCATTATAGCTATAGAATATATAACCAAATAGCCAGAAGCTAAGACTTTAAAAGTAGCTAATGCTAACTTGGTCGCCATCTTTATTTTTAAAAACATAATATGTTAACATGGTGCACTGAAGCATTTTATATTCAATCAAGGTTCTCATGTTTGCAATAGAATAGTTGAAGCTCTTTATAAAAAATAACCACAAAACTCTACTTTGTACTACTCTCAAACTAATAGCCTAATTGAGAGGTTTAATAAAACCTTATACAGAGTTTTTGTAAATATATAACCCAATTTAAAGAAGAATGAGATAATATTATAACTAAGGCCCTTTTTGCATATCACACCACTTTGTATAATACTACTAGATTTGAACTATTTTATTTTATTTATAGCTGTAATATGACTATGCTAATAGAAGTAGACAGGAATATCTATAAGAAAAAGCCTAAAATGGAAGAAAAGTTTAAAATCAAATCTTTTATAGGATTGAAATATTATTAGGATACTTAATTAATGCTTGCTTAACCATAAAAATAAAAATAGGAAAGGTTCAAGGCCATCAAAATGCTTATTAAGATTCTAATTATTAGTTAGAGTTATATAAAATCAGTGATCAAGTAGTACTATAGTGCTCTAAAATTCAATAGTCTAAGAGTGCTGAGTTAGAAGTTAAGTATAGTGGACCTTATAATATATATAATGTATTAGGTAATAGAACCTACAAGCTAAAAAATATTACTAAGGTGAAGTTCTTAAAAAGGCAGTTCATAGTAATAATTGAAATAATATTACTCTCATCTAAATAATCCCTCTGCCCTTGTCAAATATTATGGCTCAAAATAAATAGATTAACTACTTGAGATATATTATCCCTTAAAAAATTACAAATATAATTCAATATTCTTCTTAAATTCATTAAAAGAACCCTCACTCTTCTACAAAAACAGATGAAATCTAACCATATTAAAGAGTATCTTACTATTACCCAAAATACTATAGAATACTGAATTGGTAAGAAAAAAAAGGAGCTTCACCTTTCTGAAGTCAATTACTTAAGTAATGTGCAAAGAATATGAGACAAGCTACCTTATTTTCTAGAAGATCTAAGAAAACTAAAATTTACTTAGCAAGCTCTACCAGAAGTTGAAGGAGAAACTTGGCAAATTCAAGTTCAAAATTTATGTCAACTATATTATCTTCAGAGTTACTTCTATTACGCACCTCAGGTATTACTATCAGCTTGGAACCCTCTTTGAAACTCAAAATGGAATAATGAGGCCCAAAATAAAGTCAAAATTCATTCTTTACTTGCAAATATTTCGGTTTGAAAATAGCCCAACTGACTTTTCAACTATACTCCATTCGTGGGATAGATAATCTTCTTGGATCTTAGCATATAACCCCATCTGCTCTCTTAAGCCTATATGAGGGAGATTGTTCCTTACTCCTCAATGAAGCTAATATTATTAAAAATCAGGAAGTCTGAGAATTCCTTAATTTAGTAAGTGAATTACTGGAAATCCAATTACAGAAAGAGAAGTATGTTACAAATCTTAATTTGTAACTGTAGCCTAAATTTCGAAATTATAGCTAAAAACTTGTCGAATTTATTCCTTTATACAAATTTTATTAAACTTATATTAAAATCGGATAGAACTTGTTATTACCTGCTTTATCACATATGATTTTTCCTGTTTTATAAAATAGCTATACACATCGATGTGTTAGTATATGGGGCTATTGCAATAGAAAGGGCAAATACTACCCAAAAATAAAAATTAGGTTTTTGTTATATTCAGATAAATTTGACATGCACTACATTTTTTAATTATAAGTGGAAATTGATTTGTATAATAAAAAAATTGAGATATTTAAAAAAATTTCTTGGGAGTTTCGTACATCACGGGATTACCTGATATAATGGACTAATCAAATCATGAAAATTTTGATTAACCTGAATCAGTCCGAACAAAACAAACATAATTTTTTCAAAATCATATATAAACAAGTATCAGCCCTTTCTATTGCAAAGGCCCCATATTCATGTATATAGTAATTATTTTTATTAAGCCTTCTATTACCACCTTAATGTGGTAGGCTTATTCTTAGCAATTTGGTTCTAAAATAACACTCAAATGTGTTGATGCATATATCTAAACAACTATATGCGTTAACACTAAATTGTTAATGTCTCTATATATTATAATTTTCAAATGTATATAAAGCATTATTTCATTATCTAAATAAAGGCAGAGATTCCCTTCAATTTTAAATTACCTATAATAAAGGAAGTAAGTCAGTGTGGTGCTTAAAAGACCTTTATTTGTACAAAAGATTTAATTCAAATACTTATCTCTCTAACATTATGCTATCTCATCATGATCATATGATATATGGGGTGTTTATTATGTAAATCGACTTTCATTTATAATTAAAAAAAGTCTATCATGTCAAAATTTATATGAATCTAGCGAAAACTCATTTTTCAAAAAAATGTAAAAATGGGACCTTTTAATTGAAGACACCCCATATTATCACCTCACATAAGTTAATACAACTCCAAGTTCCTAGCCATATCATTACATTTTATCTCCTTTTATCCCCTGGTACCTATTAGAATTAAGTCTGTTAAACATATAGTCTCTCCCATCTTAGTAGTTACAGTACATATAGAGATTGATAAAAATAATGATAATTATAACTGACATAGTTAGTTTCTCATAACATTTGCACCTTTTTTATTATAGATTATTAGCAGAGCCTATAGGCTAACTTTCTTGTGATTGGTAGATTACATGAAATTAAATATTGCTTTATAATTGGTCATATGGGCAAGCATGTTACAATTAGCCAATAAAATTATTAGCTCTACAGTACTGGACAGCAAAAACCATCCATTTTTTTAGAGCACCAAATTTGAGAATTTTATAACAATTCTGATTGGCTAATTTTTGTTAACAAAATTTTGATTGGTTAAAATATAAAAATGATTTTTTATATAATAAGTGCCAAATTTTAGATTTTTAATAATAAATATTAGCCAATCAATCATGAGCACGTGATTAGCTTCAATCTGATTGTCCTGCACCAAATTTCTGCTTTACTATTAAAGTTGCTAAACTTTAAACCCTTATAACTTCTTTAAAAAGCAAGATATTAAAATTCTGTCTTACAGATTTGTAGTTTAGGTTACAAATAAAAAATTTGTAAGAGGGATTTTTAAAATAATTACTTGTNTATATTATAATTTTCAAATGTATATAAAGCATTACATTTTTATATATATTTTATTTTGAGATATTTGAGTTTAATTATTTGTTTTGATTTTCGGACTGATCCGGGATCAATCAAATTTCACGATATTGATTGGTTAAAGATGGCATGTGACTATCAGGTAAACTCATGACATGTTAGCTCTACGCAGCCTCATGTCATTTTTTTTTTTACATTATCTTGATTTTTTATTATGTAAATCGACTTTCATTTATAATTAAAAAAAGTCTATCATGTCAAAATTTATATGAATCTAGCGAAAACTCATTTTTCAAAAAAATGTAAAAATGGGACCTTTTAATTGAAGACACCCCATATTATCACCTCACATAAGTTAATACAACTCCAAGTTCCTAGCCATATCATTACATTTTATCTCCTTTTATCCCCTGGTACCTATTAGAATTAAGTCTGTTAAACATATAGTCTCTCCCATCTTAGTAGTTACAGTACATATAGAGATTGATAAAAATAATGATAATTATAACTGACATAGTTAGTTTCTCATAACATTTGCACCTTTTTTATTATAGATTATTAGCAGAGCCTATAGGCTAACTTTCTTGTGATTGGTAGATTACATGAAATTAAATATTGCTTTATAATTGGTCATATGGGCAAGCATGTTACAATTAGCCAATAAAATTATTAGCTCTACAGTACTGGACAGCAAAAACCATCCATTTTTTTAGAGCACCAAATTTGAGAATTTTATAACAATTCTGATTGGCTAATTTTTGTTAACAAAATTTTGATTGGTTAAAATATAAAAATGATTTTTTATATAATAAGTGCCAAATTTTAGATTTTTAATAATAAATATTAGCCAATCAATCATGAGCACGTGATTAGCTTCAATCTGATTGTCCTGCACCAAATTTCTGCTTTACTATTAAAGTTGCTAAACTTTAAACCCTTATAACTTCTTTAAAAAGCAAGATATTAAAATTCTGTCTTACAGATTTGTAGTTTAGGTTACAAATAAAAAATTTGTAAGAGGGATTTTTAAAATAATTACTTGTTGTGAAGTTATTAGACTTTAAACTATGCTGAAAAAAATGGATGGTTTTCGCTATCTGGTACTGTATAATTAAAGAATGAAAGGGGTCAAATATATTTTCTTAAATATATATTTTCCTAAAACATATTTCATTAATTGTACCAAAGTATTATGAGATCAAAATCTATCCTACTGTATTATAATTAACATTTATTGTAAAAAAAAAACATTTAACTATACAAAGCTTATTGTAATCTCTAAAATTTTCAAACATTATTATTGCTTATAACTAACTTCACCTTTACATATTAAAAGTTCTTTACACTATGTTCTAAAACATTGTATCATAGCTCAGTAAAGCGTTTTATCTATTCTTAAAAAAGAAGTTTGTATTGTTAGTTTTTTTATTAAGTCAAATACATTCGACCATTCAGTAATTATATATAGTCCTATGGTTATAATATGTAGAATTTTATCTTCTAAGCAAAAATACCTCCAGGTTGTGGATCTTTTTGGATTCTTTTGTATAGTAACTGTTAGAACTTTATTGAGGATAGAAACGGACAATTTTTATTACTTATGAAATGTTACATTTTTAAAAAGGGAATAGAAATTTGTCGCACCCGCGACATGTCGCACCCCCGATTCGGCCAATCAAATCGCACGATTTTGAAGGCAAAAATTTTATTTTTTAAAAATTCAAAATTTTACTAGTAAAATGTAAAAATAAATAAGCGATATAAAAGCATATAATGTAAAATTTATTCTGAACAACTTTTTCTAAGTCATAAAGATAGATTATCTTAGTAAAAAAACGTTTTATAAGAAAAATCAGAAATTTCGAAAGTTAGCACATATAAAACTTTTTTTTTACTAATATAAATCTATCTTTACATTTAAGAATTCTATGTAAAATTCTATGCTAAACAACTTTTTCTAAGTTAAAAAGGTAGACTGTTTTAGTAAAAAAAATGTTTATATGTGCTAACTTTGGAAATTTTTGATTTTTCTTATAAAACGTTTTTTTTACTAAGACAATCTATCTTTATGACTTAGAAAAAGTTGTTCAGAATAAAATTTTACGTTATATGGCATGCTATTTTATATAAAATTTACACTTTATTATGTAAAATTTTTAATTTTTAAAAAAATTTTTTTTTGCCTATAAAATCGTGCAATTTGATTGGCCGAACCAGGGGGTGTGACAAATTTATTTTCCCTTTTAAAAATTACTCTAAACTGTATAAATACAATTGCAACTGATTGACCAATCAGAAGAAAGTTAGTCTATAGTAGCAGTATACGTATAATTGCAGAATTTTAGAAAATTGAGTTTCAGGATTAAACATGTAATAAAATAAATTGGTTTATACATAACTAATGTCAATTAAACTATATATGTTCAAAATCCAATCATTAATTAATCATTTGAACATATCAACCCAGTATACACTTTCTTTTTATCATTGAAACCGGTAAAGATATGTCATGGGAAAAAACTGTGCTCTGAGTACCAACGTATAACCAAATTAGCTTTAAGATTTTGTCATCCAATAAGCTTTGAGAATTTGTCCTCCAATAAGCCTTAAGAATTTGCTTTTATATTCTCCAATAATCACTTTCCTGGTATTTCACAGGAAGCATTTTTAATTAGGTCACAGAAGGTGGTTTCTTAATTAACACTTTGAGTTATTCTATTTCTTTATAAAAATGGGGTTGCATCAATTGTTTACATTACACCTGATCTTGAATAGGGCTGACAATTGGTCCGTCTGGTCTGTCCTGATTAAAAGATTGCCCAGTCTTTTAAAAAAACCGGGCCGAACTGCGGTCCAGGACCGAATAGTGGGGTGTTCAATGGGCCAGGTCGGTCCGGGTTTATCTAAACCCAAGCCCGGCCCATAGAATTATAAACCCAACCCAAGCCCGGCCCAATTCATCACAGTTTAAAATATAAGCCAAACCTGGCCCGAGCTTAGCCCATCCCGGCCCAACCCAACCCAAGCCTGGCCCGCCCAGCCCAAACCTGGCCCAACCCAGGCCCGTCCCAACAAGCCTGGCACAATCCATAATTTGCAAATAGTATTACTTATTAATTAATCATTAACAATCAATTAATTGTCCAATAAAATTATCATTGATTAGTTGGCAACTTGACAACTAATCAATTTTTGATTTGGAACACTAAGATAATTATATTTTCTAAATAACTTAATTATTAAAATGTATATTCTTGAATCTATTATATTATATTATACTAAAAATTACAAACTTTACCAAATTATTATTTGGAGAAATTATAAAAATAGCTAACTAAATTAAAAAAACTATAGTTCAAAAAGAAATAAAATTTTAATATTTAATTTAATATAATAGGCCAGTAACTAGTAAAAACTATATATTTTTAATGGGTATTGTTGGGTTTTATCGGGCCTCTTTATAAAACCCAGGCCCGGCCCATTATTTTACAAGCCCAACCCAAGCCCGGCCCAATTAACCACGGGCCTAAAATTTGGGCCCAAGCCCGGCTCAGGCCTGGCCCAACCCACAAATTACCGGGTTAGGCCCGGCCCATTGCACACCCTACCGAATAGGACCGAATAGGACCGAATAGAGCTAGACCGGACGGACCAATGATCAATATAATACTTTTTTGCTATAACGATGAAATTAAGTTTGTCAATATAAAGAATTTTAATACTTTTACAATAAGCTTTTCAAATTTATAATATTTGCTTATATGATATAAGAGAGCAATAATTAATATGTTTATAATTTTAGTCATACATAAATTATGGATTAGAAAATAATATAGTATATTAATTTAGCAAAATAATATCATTTAATTAATTTCGTAAATATGACCATTATAGTTAAAATCAGTTAAAAAGATATTTTGTCACTTTTAACCACTTAACATTCGATAATTTAATTGAATAATATAATCATAATTGGGCACGCCAAATGTTCGATCTTGTACTGATTCAAGACAAGAATTGTATTAATATATGAAAATATTAAAGTAAAACGATTAGATGTTACTTGCATAGAAAAAAAAATATTTAATAATATAATATTGTTAGCATTTACATATTTGTCAAATACTTAAAAATTTATATACTTATTATATTTAATAAAAAAAAAAATATAAAAATAAAATATACTACTAGTATCGGGTTATTTCCCAAGTTAAAATCAAAAAAATTTTAATCGGTAAAATGCTATAGAATAAAAGTTTTATACGTATTTTATAAGCACCATAAAATTATATACGTATATTAAAAAAAACCTGCTAGCAGGAAAAAAAAATTTTGTAAAATTAAAATTTAGAATGGTAAGTCTTCAGTAAACTAAGAGTTTAAACACAAAACAGCCCGAACTGTTTCATTATCAAGAGAATTTCGTGATTTAGTAACTGTTAATCCAGCTAAACTAAATAGTTGTTCACATGGAACATTAGTAGACATTGTAGCTAGATAACTTGTATTTGCATATAGACATTGTTTGGAACACGAGTTTGAGGCAAGCTATTAGTTAATTTAGTCGAATGCAAATTATAATTTTATCATTAAAAATCATCGGCTAAATTAATAATTAGCTTGTTTCAAACTCGTGTTCAAAATAATGCCCATAGGCGTTATTTCGCACAAATGCAGTGCAAATTGTAGTCATTAATAAATTTCTCTAGTTTATTAACGTTAACAACAACCATTCTCATTATGCATTAAACGTGGTTTAATCTTGTTTAACAAACTAAGGGGTTCGTAATTGAATTTTAACCAAAACCAACATTTTATAGTTGTTTCAAAATGCGTATAATCGTAATATTTAGTTTATTTGATATTTACTATTAGGGCCAACGGTGCTTTCGGTCCGTTCTAAAAAAGGACTGGACTGGGCGATCCCTGGACGGACCGATTAACGTCCTAATCTTGAAATTTTGATTGGTCAAAATTACGAGAGGAAACAATTTTTGTGGGTTCATAGACAGACTTTCGTTTGATTGGCTGATGTAAATCAATTGCCCGGGTAACTTATTTATACACTTTAAAGTACTTTATTAGAAATGTAACGTTTTACTAACAAAATTTTCCTGTAAAAATCATCTTTAGCTTCAAACGAACGCCAAATTAACTTTACAAAATAATCTCAAATAATCTCTAAATTTGACAGACTTTGCTTAGAAGGCAAAGTATACTTTTCATATATTAGACAATACGAAGTTAACTTATAAAACTATTGTAGATGGTCAACTAACTAAAGAAAGGTAACTAAAATGTATTTTGTTAACGACTCAACCAAGTTATTCTAAATACGCCACTACTAACTGTTTAGTTTGGCATTGTAGGTGTATAATGAAAGAATCGGGTTTATGTTGTTTGATTTTGTTTGGTTCTTGTAATGTTCTTGGGTCTATTGATCGTAGGCAATAAATTTGAGTTTATTAATAGTAAAGCGTATAATGCACTGCAAATATTATCTCTTGTGCTTCATGTATAATATGTTTTTTAGTCGATGATATTGGTAGTTATTTTATTGATGAAAAGAATGAAATGTTTATTTATTATAATTATTATAATAAATATAAAATGGTCAATTATAAAAAATTATTCATTTTTTTGTAGGGGCGTTTATTTTTGAGCAGTGATGGCAAATGACCTGAAATGACCCAAATGACACAAATGACAAATGATTGTAATTGGGTCATTTCGAGGCTCAAATGACCTAGAAGGTCATTTAACATATGTTAGTTAATATTCTAATGCTCGTTAGCCAATCAGAATTGCCGCCAGACAAAATTAAACCATAATCAATAATTGTAGCTATAAGTCAATTAATATTTATGTCTTAAGTAAGGTTGTTCGAAATAATAAATTGCATATTTCGAACACCTTACTTATGACATAAATATTAATTGACAGTAAAATTTGGGATTTTAATAATTATCGATAAGGAAAGTAATAAAGTTTGATAACTTTTTTTACAGCAATTCGACCAATAAAATTATTTTATATGCCAATGACCTAAATGAACTTAATAACCAAAATGATCTTGTCATGATTTAATGACTTGGAGTCATTTAAATTTCGATTAAACATCGAGTTATTTACCATTCCTAGGTTGGACCGGGTATATAAACTTATTGGGTTTGGGCCCGAGTCTAAGCCCAACCCAGCTTACTTCATGGATTATCGTTATGCAGTTAAAGTTGATCAATCTATGTAAAAAAAATATTAAATATGGGATACAAACTCTATATGCACGATGGACCAATGGGTCTCTATCATTTTTCCGACAATCGCTTCCTGAACAATAAAATCCCGACAAAAATTGACCGGAACTATCCCTCTAATGCGGACTAACTTGTCGGGATTTAGGAAGTGGTTGTCGGGAAAACAATAGGGTCCGTGGCCCAATGACTAAATGACCCTCAAATGACCTCGGTCATTTCTAAATGACCGTGGTCTTTGGTTTTGAGCCATTACTAAATGACCCAAAATTGAGATGACCGTTAATGACCGGTCATTTCAGGGTCATTTGAGGTCATTTGAAAAATTTGCAAATGACCAGGTCATTTACCATCACTGTTCTTGAGTGGTGCTTATTTTCGGTAAAACACGGTATTCGGCCTGAAGAAAGACATACAATACACTTTTACAACTAATTTCTAGACGTACTTATTTATAGCAAAAAATATACAAGAAAACAAAAATATAAAATGATAATTAACTATAATTTTCGATTCGAGGTTTTCTCTTGATGGCATCCAACCACCCTAGCATCACCACCCTAAAAAATTCGCTACTATTTCGCCAGCCAATCAGATTTCGAGATCAGGTGTAACGCGAAGAAGCGCAAAAAATCAAAAACAAACCAAAAATCGTTCATAAATCAACATTTTACCTATGAAACTGCTTACTGCGCACTAACAAAAAGTTTTTCCCTGCGAAATTTGGTATTAATAAAGCTCTTTCTAATCTCAAACCCTAACACTAATTTAACTGCGAAAATTTTTTAGCGAAATTTTTTAAGTTGGTGACGCTACGGTCTTAAGGGCATCCACATGATAAAAATAGTGAAACTAGATAATTGTAATAAGAAAAAAAACCTTTAATTTTTGATGATTTGATTGACTGATTAATCAACATGTGAGCTTTTTGTGACACAAGTTGAGAAAATTAATATCGTATTCCTCCGAAAGTAAGCACCCCGAAAATAAGCATCCCTGGTCTACATTAAGTCAATTTTGGCCCGAATTATGACTGCCTTGGCCATAGTGATACGGGCCAATGCCAAATTCTCTGGCCGATCCGGCTGCGGAAATTAATCGGCCCGGTCGACCGGGCCGATCATATTGTTAAAAAAACTTACAGTCAAACAAGAATGCAAAATAGTCTTATAATTTGATCTTCTCAATATGAAAATAGTCAGAATTACATCACGATACTTGTCGATTGCTAAAAAATTACACGGAGATGCATTTAGTTAGTCGGTATACTGTAATGATCAGCACATTATAAGCACACATACATATAATGTTACATAAATTACAAATAGTAGGAAGAGTGTATGTGATGTATATATATAGTATGCGAATAGGAAGTGGTTATAAGAGGGCCCGATGGGTCCTCTTATGGCCGGTGATCTACCGGGTTATTTTCTCATAGATGGAAATAAAAGTGATAAAGTATGACGGTGGTTTACTAACTTATAATCGATAATCAGTGCTTTAGGCCGTTTGAAGTTAATTTTTTGGTTAACATCACCCCCACCAATGGTCCCCCCGGCCCCCGGGTAAAATGAACATATGAAAAAAAATAAAAATAAAGAAATATTATCATTATTTAGAAATCAAATTCAATATATAAATTCGATTTATTACTTCGTGCATGATATTACTAGTAGCTGACGTATGTGCGAACGTACGTACTTAGCTCTATATTTGGGGTCGTCTAAAGCGGAGCAGTATCACGTGATACCTGACCAATCAAGTTAAGAATTTGATGATCTTAAGAAATTTTGTTTATTATATTACTACCTAAAACCTATCTAAGGCCGTCTGAAGTTAAGCTTTCGGTTAACATCACCCTTCCCTTCCTCTTTGATGTCCTCCGGTAAAAATTAAAAAAAATAATACTGCATAACCACGAAATAACGCGATGGGTTTGATTTCGAATTTCGGCCTAAATTAAGATTAATTCAGGCCGAAACTCGAAATAACTCAGTGCGTTATTTCGCGGTTAAAATAAAATAATTTAAAAATAAAAAACGAATTAAAAAAAATAAAAACTTAAAAAAAAAATAAATAAATAAATAAATAAATAATAAAAAATAAAGCTAAAATTTTAATTTCTATTTGCCGTCCTCTCATATATGTTTTCAGTTTGCAATAAAAACGATTCAACAAAAAAACTGCTGAATAAAGAGCTTCCGAAGTGCTTTTGTTCGATTGTG
This sequence comes from Gigaspora rosea, assembly GCA_003550325.1. NCBI lineage: Eukaryota > Fungi > Glomeromycota > Glomeromycetes > Diversisporales > Gigasporaceae > Gigaspora > Gigaspora rosea. Next base: position 497,142 of record QKWP01000100.1, read on the forward strand.
AAGAGCTAGTAAACTAGTATTAACGAGAAGAAATATTTGAATAAACATTTACTTCTACGGAATCATTCGGGACAAAATTTGCTAGACCAATAGGAATTTGGAAAACTATACTTTAAAATGATGCATATCCGATCACTAGATCACGAGAATTTTGCCTGTAAAAATTGTACATACGTACGAAGTTCTTTTTATCGGATACAATACTTTTTATAATAAATTAATTATATATCGATATTTATTTATTTTTGCTCCTTTCTTTTATAAGAGGAATGTGATGTTAAGGCCGTTTGAAGTTAATTTTTCAGTTAACATCACCCCCAGCTGAAGTCTCCCCCCTCCCCCGAAAAATGAACAGCCAATCAAAACGCTGAATGACTCTCACCAGTAACCTGATTTACATCAACCAAAGAAATTGCTTCATTTCTATATGTTCGTTTCATATGTTCGTTTCATTTTACCCCCCTCCCCCCTCCCATGAGTCCTGGAAAAGTGATGTTAACCAAAGAATCAACTTCGAACGGCCTTAATTAGCGAGCAATCAGAACTCCTAATTGACTAGTTGAATTTATAAATATCGACTAGAAATGTCGACTATTCGATTTTGGTTGGATAGATAGTTATCGCAGTGATGGTAAATGACAAGGTCATAAAAATTTTTATGAAAATGACTATAAATGACATGTCATTTTAAAATGACAATGTCATTTATTATAAAAAAAATTTATACAAAACCATGGTAATATGACAAGTCATAAAAAATATTTTTATAAATGACATTAAAATGACAAATAAATGACAGTATTACTATTATCAAAAACATTACCAAAAAATAATTATCGATGATCATAAAATTCATCACATTCCTTCAAATCAGCCGAATTCGATACTATCTATATCGGAGTTATTATTCAACATTTCTAAATTGGACTTTCCTTATAAATGCAAAATAACTCCCAAAAGTGTAATTTCGAATTATGATCGAATTAAGCTTTATCTTGGCCATTACTCAAACCATGCCCCTAGACGTTATTTTGCATTTTTTACCATTTAACATCCATTCCTGGTTTAGCGTGACTTAGTGTTCCAAATCGTTAGTTGAAAAACCTACTAGTTGGCAACTTTTCAACTAATCGATTTATTATCAACTGGTTCGATTACAATTAATTGCTAGTTATCAACTAGTTATCAACTAGTTATCAACTAACTATAATTTATATTAATCAACTAAACGATATAACAGAAATCACAACCATGGATTGGTAATTAATAATACTTCTCGGTTTGAGATGTATCTGGTGTGCATATTTTTTATTTCAACTTTGCCAGTTTTCAGTGTGTTTTACACCAACAGGTTATCCTCCAAAGCATAAAGGCATTATTCTTCGTATATAATATGAATTGCTCCGGGTATCAAATTATAGAGTCAGTACTTTACAGTTGTCATTTTTCAATTTTCACTTATTGGAAAAATGATTCGGGCGATTCTTGACGTAATAGATTAATAATAGTAAACGTAGTTCATATTTATTAATGATTTAATAATTTAAAGTAGTTCTTTTAGTGTCACATGTTTCATTTTTTTCAATTATACTTAAATCGTTCTTTTATTTTATATCTATATTTGAATCGACCTTTTTTTTTTAAATCACTAGACCTATCATTAAATCATAGGTTAGATTTAACCATTTTTTAATCAATTTTACAGTATATAATCTATTATAGTAGAGCATTGGATCCATTATCTGTGTTCATATTCAATTTAACGGATATTCGACCGATTTTATTATTAACTTTAGTATACAAGTGATAACAAATCCAAGTTCTATAATGTGGTTATAATATTCTGCGAAATATGTGAACAATCTACGTCTTTTTCAAATTTCCATTACATAATAAGCGAGATGTAAAATAGTGAAACTATTAAAGGAGGGAGAGCGTATACGTTTAACCGATTTAACTCTAATAGATACTAGGAGATAAGTTTCTGATTTACTCGAATAAAGGTCTCTTCAGCTCTACACTAGCTTACTTCCTTTATTTTCATTAAGTAAAATCGGAGGGAACCCCTCTTCATCTGTCTCTCTCTTTATTGAAGTCAAATTCATTCGTTTATATACATTTGAATTTAATATACGACACATTGATGTGTTATTTGCCACGTTAACATACTGTTTAACACTACGTGCTTTTCAACAATGGTACTACTAAGCTTAACACGTTGACGTGCTATCGAGAATGTTTATAATCTGTGTCCCTTAACACGCATAAGTGCTAACACGTTAACGTGTTATGAAGATTTTACAAAAAGGGTTATTTATGTTAATCAAGTTTACACGGATTAGCATTTAAAAATAATCATTCTAACAGCTCATTATGATTAGCATTATCATTCTAACAACTTTTGATGGTTAGTGTTAAATAATCATTCTAAATAATCATTCTAGCAGCTCTTTATAGTTAGCAATAAATAACCATTCTAAAAACTCCTTATGGTTATGTTAAATAATCATCCTAACGGCTCTTTATTGTTGCCATTCTAACAAGCTCTTTCGGATAAGCATTTAGTGTTTGGATTAGGATGGTTGAGATATGGTTCATGATTCGTGAGACATTTGATCAAATATTATCAACAAACGGCGATGTTTAATTGATAGATATCACTATAATGAGCTTTTAAATATATATTTTCAAAATTCTTCGTATCAATGCAAATATCAATGTGATTATTAATAATTATTATATAAACTATAAATGACAAGTATAGTCATAAAAAGATAAATGATTTTTTTATGACAAAAATGACTTGTCATATGACAAGGTGTCATTTATTTTTAAATGACAATGTGCCATCACTGGGTTATCGACTGCAAGCACTAACTTGAGAATGTTCTACGCGTGATTCAACTAATAATTATAAGTTATACAATGAAATTCTATCAGACGAAAAAAATTTAACTATATACCGGCCGGGCTGACCTGCAGGAATGTGGGTCAAGGACCGACCCTCCCGCCCGCCCGGCTGATGGACCGAGGTCAGCCCGTATCACTACTTGGCCAGCATTATGTGCAAAAAAGGGTGCTTATTTTCAGAGGAATACGGTATAACGTTAAAAATTATATATATATATATATATATTAGAAATTATAATGAATGATAAAACTAAATAAAAAATATTACTCAAAGTTAGGTAGCATAATTATAGATAAGAACATATTTTTATAATTAATTAAGTTTAGTATTAAAAATGGATAACAAACTTTTATATCTGATAAGATGTATATACGACCATATATGCTTTAAGCACAATAAATTTAACATGTAAAATGATTTAAGAAACATTCTACTCGAAACATTATGATTATATATCACAAAAAGTGAAACTATTTATATGATATTTCAAAAATAAAATCAGAAAATCTTGTCTCATTTATCCGATTTATAATTCAATTTAGAAAAAAATATTGTTTGTTATTTTATGAAATATGTAAATTTGATTAATTTTGGAAATACATTAATAACATTATCATTTAATTAATTCTATTTTATAACTATATATATATTCTTATATTATTAAAAAGTAAACCATTAATTCATTACACATAAACCCACAAAAATTAAAAGGAAAAAATGTTTTAAAATATTGTTAATATTGTTAGATATTAATCATATCTTCCTCCGATAATCTTCTCACAACCATCCGTACTTCTGCTGGTATCACACATATTGGCAGCACTACTGTCGCAACAACGAATACAGAAACGACCAATATTAGGCTCGACAAGATTTACAAATGAATCATATCCATGACATGAAGCACCAGAAGGTGCATTAATGTCATATTGACCACCTCCATCAGATGAGTTCAAGTATACAGTTCCATCAATTGTTCCAGTCATTTGGACATAACCAGGTCCAGAGTCATAGTACATTGTTTTGACAAGTCCATCTGGAAATATTTTAGCATTAAGTGCATTAGGGGAATAATTAATACAGAATGCGATAGCATCAACTTCACTAGAGCCAATGTCTTGGCCTTGGTTTCGTGGAAGAAAGAAACAGAACATATCTTCTGATTGTATTGTAACAGTCATCGGATTATTTGGGTCGGTTGAGTCACGAGGTTTTTGATTTTTTGGAGTTTTATGAGTTTTTCGTTTGTTTAAGTTCACAGCAACGGCATGAACATATGTTATAACTGCTAGGATAAATAATAATATAGATAATTTTGCCATTTTTTATATTAAAATATGTATATATTGATTTTGAAATTTAAATGAATGAATTAACTAGGTTATTATTATTATTATTATATTATTAATTTTTGTGGGGTCGAAATGAGATTTAGGTGATTATAAAAAAATTTTAACACCAAAGATTTAAAAAGTGAATGACTTATACAAGTTGACAAAATGATGAATTAGGTGTTTTTATAAAAAAAATTCAACTCAAAAGACTTAGAAATGAATGCTTGCTTACTTTTTTTTTTTTTTTTGTTTGGAGAATTGAGTGCATATATATATAAAAATTCATCAAAGATTTACAAGCGGTTTATGTTAACCATAAGTAATATGTATATTACTGTATTAATACTAACTACGTATTAGGTGAACAATTGAAAAATAACCAATATTTGAAATCTGATATATTTTATTTATTTTATGAAAGGAATAATTAAAGTTTTTCGTTATCAAAAGGCAATAATTAACTCATACTAACTCTATATGGTTCATTTTAACTTTTAAATCTATTTATAGTCTAATAGATCATCATGCTAATAATAAACAAGATCTTAAAAATGATAACCTCCTTCTATTTTTATTTTTATTTCTATTTTTATTTATTTTTATTTATTTAATCATATTGAATTATTTACGAAAGTTAATTTTTTACTTTTGATTTCATTTTTTTTTAAAGAACATTGAAAAAATAGTGATTAACGAAAATATGCACTGGAATTCAATAATTTCGACTATTTCGATCTTCAATATTTTGAAAGAAAAAGCGACATATGATTCACAGGGGACATAAATTTGTATATCTTGCGATCTGAAATGAGCTAAAATTAGGTTCAAGTTGGTTTGGGATTAGTATTATTAAGTAAATTTATTACCTCAATATTTCTCACTAATAACCAATACTTCCAAATTTGTAATTACTTTTTTTTTTTAGTATATTTCACGACTTTCTTTGTTTCGAGACTAATTAAATTTTTAATTTTCATTGATCGATCTATAATTGAATTATTTTTAGCCTCCCAAAAAGGATAAGATCTAATGTAAATTCAAACCATATGATCAGGAAATTAATTTTATGCCAATCTGAGCAGCTCGAAAAATAAATTTTGCCATATTTTTGAAATGATCAGTTTTTTCTTATTTTATTTTTGTTTTTTGTGTTTTTTTTTTTTTTTTTTTTTTTGTTTTTTACATATGTCTGACATATCTGGTTTCTTTTTTGTTTTTTTTTTTTTTTTTTTTTTTTTTTTTTTTTTTTTTTTTTTTTTTTTTTGAAGTCCGGACTGTCTATAATTAGCATCGCATAGTTAGGGATTGAGCCCGGATGGAAACAATTACTATATAGCTATCGGAAATATATCTATCGAAAATATATATATTAATTTACCCGGATAACTGGGTAGAGATTTTCCCAACCAATAATTTGGGACCTGAATAATTGTAATAATATCATCCAGTAACATATGAAATCCTGTTGAATTTAACTAAAAATAGATTTTTCACCCCTTGTATTCTATCACCTGTATTTATAAGTTTAATACCATGTTGACATTTCTCGTACCAAGTTGACATTACTCGCAACTAGGACTCTACTATAAACACATGCCAAACACTATTAATACACATAGTGCTCGTTTGTGGCACCTACAAAACCAATTCGCAACCCAAAAAATATCGTGGAAACAAGAAATCCGATCACAGATTATATCATTAATAACGATTATAAATGTGTAAATAAAAATCAAAATAAAAATAAAGAGTGTGTGAAATCATAAATGAATTCATATCAATAAAAAAAAAAAAAAAAAAAAAAAAAAAGTAATGAGCAGAGTTAAAATTCTAAAATTAGACTTATACGTTCATTCTCTCTGAAGATTGCGATACTTATAATCGTGGCCTGCGTGTGTAGCAATAGGATACGTACTGGAAAGGCAACTATAATATGAAGAGTTTGCTTATTAATAAATTAGTTACTTATAGCTATCTCGCCACTATAAACATAGTCACAATACAAGTTCTATGAACGCCCGAAAGAATGAATGTGTGTATAATTATATTCTCTGAAGTAGAGTTGCAAATATTTAGAAAGTCAAAGGTAGCTACCTCTTTACGTCACCATTACGTCTCACTTACGTACGTACGTCATATAAAATTTTATTTTTACATTATTTAATCAGTAATGAATAAACTATTAAATTCTAAGATTATGACCAAATATCAATAATTACATAAGTAAGTTGAACGGTATTTCTTTCCATTTAACGTTGAGATGAATGGAATTTAATTCGGTGTATTGAATATTGGCTCTGGTTACATTAGTTTAATCTATTTTTATCGTATAAATAAATAAATAAATAATAAATAAATATCTTTATGATGATCAAAAAAGCTCGTGTTAAATTGGATTGTTGATAAAAGTCATGAGGTATCCATTTACAATCATTGTGAAAAAATATACTTGACACTTATGGCGAGTGATAGTCTCAAAATATAATGTATAAAATACATTAGACCAATCAAACGATGATATTTCATTTCTAATCTATTACGTATTTATAAATCGTCTGGGGATTTTCATTTTCTATAAATAATATAAATTTTTTTTTTTATTGGTACTCCTTATTTAGTTACATTGTTATCGTTATATTAGTCTTTGATAGGAAAAACCGTTATGTAAATCATATTCATTCAATTCCCACCGATTATTAAAAATACAAAATAACATACGTCCTAATTTTCATTTTTACCAGTATTTTTCATAAGATTTTTTATCAATTTTTAAATGATCTTCAAGATAAACCAGACTAGTTTTTGGATTTATAATTTAACGGATCAAGCCCTAGAAAATTTTGATTTGTGACACAACTACCAGGAACGGGTGCGTATTAGCATATCAAGAATCGGAATGCATATACCGGCAACGGAGTGTACGTAACAAGTATGTGGTTGTACAATAATTTCAATGACATCAGCCCACGAAATCTTATATCTCATAGCAATGCGTATTGCAAGAATAAAGTTAAAGTTATATGCTTAATATAAATACGATTTTATTTGATCATATAAAAAATTTCGGAAAAAGTTCGGAACGTAGGGTCATTTATTGACGTATAGTATGAACATTTGAGAAGATTACTACCTAAAGTAGTATAGTATGATATACGTACTGTACATATGAATGTAGATTACAATTTATTGTCATACCATGTGTATATGATACTAATCATATTTATGTGTAGTAAAAAATTATACCGACATGTTTAGAATTTATTATTAATTAAATGTTATCGATATTATTAAATGTTTGTAATAATAAAATCGATAATGAAAGATAAAATATTCGCAATCACATAAGAGACTGATTATTCAAGTGATATTAAATGAAATGTTCGTAGCGATAATTTGGGGATTCCCTTTTATTTTTCTTTTAACGGACTGTTTAATGTACCTCTTGATTTTAAGAATTTTCATTAATAAAAATAATACAATTTTTAGAATATCTTGTTTTTCTTTTCTTTGGTAATGCGTTTTATTTTTTTTTTTTTAAATTTCATGGGACAAAAATTAGATATACGATATTTTAAGAAAGTAAAGATTAAAAAGAACTATAATTTGATTTTAGTGTGCATAATAAGTGATATCAAACGAAAAATTTCTGCTATCAAACAAAGTAGTAAGTAAATTAATTAATTTTTTTAATCATTTAAAATTTTATTTAAATATTTAATATATATATTAATTTATAGTTAACAATTAATCGAAGGCTAATACTCCAGCAAAAAAACGCTCTATACAAACTCAACTAAATGTAATTTGGATAAGAATGATCCTTCGAATGCAAATAATGAACAAGCAATAACCCCAATGGGAAAATTGGAATATGAAGAATGTATGCTTTAATTGAAGAAAGAAAGGAAAAATTGAGAGAATTGCGAATTGCTAATATAATTAAGGAACGTGAATATGAGCTAGAACAAGAACAATAAAACTTAAATAAATATATTAATTTCATATCGATATACTTGCATTCAATTAATATTAAATATGCTTACGAATATAATTTATTAAATATCATATATCAATATGTAATTATCTGAAGTATAAGAATCTTATTATAACTCCGAATAAATAATACATTTATATTGTATATAATTTATATATTTTACAAGTTATTAGGTCCGAAAATGAGTATATTCACTCAATTTTTAATGTGCTACGTAACATATATCATCGCATACTATTTTAGGTAATACCTTTTTGAGAAGGATTACAATTGATTACCATACTCGTGTATAGATACTGTCACAATTTGAATTTTCCGATTAGTTTACCCCCCATTTGTAGATGGATCTTCTCTTTATTTAGTATAACTTCATTTCTATTTTTGTATAATTCATTAAAATGTTAGTCAAAATTAGAGTAATCTTGTCACCACTTTTGTAAAATCTTCATAACATGTTAATGTGTTAGCACGTATGCGTGCTAAGGGGTGTGGATTATAAACATTCTCAATAGCACGTCAACGTGCTAGGCTTAGTTATACCGTCTCGTAGCGTGTTAAACAAACGTTAACGTGCCAAACAACACATCAACGTGTTGTAGATTAAATTCAAATGTATAACAGTGATGCCAGTGCTGGAAAAGGTGTTCAAAAAGGTCTTAAAAGATAGCAAGATGATAAACGAATGAATTTGGCTTCAATAAAGATATCGATCACGATCCAATACGATAGAATCCAACACTAAATACAATACAACACAATAGAATACAAGTAGAGAAGTTTCCTTCGATTTTACTTAAAGAAAAATAAAGGAAGTAAGCTAGTGTAGTGCTGAAGAGACCTTTATTCGAGTAAATCAGAAACCTATCTCCTAGTAACTATTAGAGTTAAATTGGCACCTTAATAGTTACAATACGTACTGATCATACTTATGCGGGGTAAACTTATTATCAGATCATACTATCATACTATCTTGATACGAGCACAATTTTCCTTGTAATACTTTATACAAGAATAACTAGAAATTGCACATAAAAATTACTTATGTGTATATAACGATAATTATCTAAAATGTTCGTAATGACAAAAAAGTCTTATATTATATACACATGATAACAAAAGATTGATTATTCAGTAATATCATCGTGTTTTTCAAAATTTTCCTACTATAATTAACTTGCTAAATAATTATATTTCTATTCCCCACTATTATCACTAGTAATATGATAGAATTGATAGTTAGCTTGATAAAATAATACAAAATTCCCACGAACAAAATGTGGATGTTTTGATATTATTCTGCCAAACTCACTAACCAATTCTAATGTATTAAAATGAAAATACTGCTGAATCGAAATATGATAGGTAATCTTAAGATCTTTATTTTTAGACATGTTATTGCGGGGGGGGGTTTTGACTTTTTGCAGATCACGACGTCAATGTAAATTGGAGAATATGATGATTTTTCGCGATTCAAGAATTTTGTAGATTTTCAATAGAATATGTAATACTATTGATTAAATATATGATTGATAGAACATATAAAATCTCAGAGATTTTCCTTATCATGATAATAAAAATCATGGAGCCACATCTTTTTAAAAGGCGCTATAATTAGATTTGTTCATCCAACGTGCTAAAATTTTTGGATTTCTTTGTGGTAAGAGATCACAAGGGTCATAGTAACCTGAAAGCACTATAAATAAATAATTTTTTTTTTATAACAATAGTTGGTAAGATACTTTTTATTTTACTTGCAATTCTTTAAATGCGTAAAAAATTACTATTTAAATGAATTTATATTGAATAACAATAGTATTATAATTTTATAAATAGGATCTTGAACGTCTTGAACGTCTATGAATCTATAAATAATATTTTATAATCTTTTAAAAAATAATTAAAGTAACTAATTATTAGAGCTTAGCTTCGGATAAAGAGACTGATGATAAGTAAATTCTTTAATTATTAATTTAATAAAAAAATAATTTAATTTAATTTATAATTAGTAAGCAATTTATAATACTTTATAAAAATACGCTCTATACAAATTCCAAAAATAAAAGTTCACAAAGATCAACAGAGGTAATTTATAAGGATATGAGTTGTGAAAGTTAAGGTACTAATTTTTTTTAAAATGTCAATTAGCTTGATTTCTATTGACAGCAGTCCATACACGTATGCTTTAATTGAATAAAGAAAATTTGAGAATTGTGAATTGCTAATATGATTAATAAGTATAAGTTTTACAAAGGTATAATTTTTTCTTTATGAATTTTTGTTTATTTATTGAGAAGTTGCAATTAAAATAAACATGTTACTAGTTAGAGAATATGTTATAGTCCATGTATTAGTAAAAAGGGTTTGAACTTTTTTTTTTGTTCTCTGAAAAGATAAATTTAATTAGTAGTTCGCAGTTAAAGGGAACCATTTTATAGTAAAAATCGGCGGGCATGTGACTATTACCTTATCTGTTATATAGGGGTCGCCTAAAGCCATGTACCCACGTGACATTTTTGTGTAAATCAACCAACCGGAGTCGCGAAATTTTGTTTACACGGATCAGCCCGAAGAAGACAAAAAACCAAAAAAAAAGCAAGATCATAAAAACGGCAGTCAAAACCTGTCTTGGGCCATTAATAAAAAATGCCGGGAAGGCAATTTTACCTATATGTCTGTTCTAACCCTAACCCTAACCCAGACCCTAATGCTAAACAGTCTCTAACCTAATTTTAGCTAAAATTCCAAAAAATTACGTGGGTACATGGCTTTAGCCATCCCCCTTATATAGTAAGTGGAACGCCATGTGCTTCAATTCATAAGAAAAAACTCTATAGTAATCAATTGAAAAATACTCGTATCTTATGATCTATCAAACTGATTTTGATGATTTTACTATAGTGATACGGGTCGATGAAAAAATCGCGGGCCGAGGCTGATCCAAAAAAACTCGGGCTGGTCGACTGGGCCAACCTTTTGCTAGTTAATTTTTTCTGATCAGAATCAGTCAACATTTATCTATATTAAACGTGTAACAAGCTATCAGGTAGTTTTTTATCGAATTCTAGTGATATTAAATGATTTAATTTTTATTTTTTTTATTCTTGAGAAAAATTCTAGCATATTAGTATTTCATGTTAATTGATTGTCTATGTCTCAGAACATTCTTATACTTAGATTATATGCGCTATTTGCAGTTTATCACCTAAATAAGCCAATTCTCTTACATTATTACAGTGATCGGAAGTAAATCACCGGAAATTTCCAGATCTACCGGGAATTTCATATACGTATGATAATCTTTTTTTTAACGTACATACGTCTTTTTTCACTTGTGTTTTTTTTTTAACACACAATTTTAATTGTTTTTGATGATAAAAAAACCCTCCCGCCAAGAATTAAGCCTAGAACAACGAAGCCGTATTGCCGGCGCTTACCTGTGTGGTGTTAAACCACTTGACATTGCAAAAGTTTTTGATCTCCCGAAATCAACGGTGTATGACACTGTTAAGCGATATGAAGAGACAGGCTCAGAGCATCCGAACAAACGCCCTGGTCGCCCCGAAGCTCTCTCTGCGCGTGACAAACGCTCTTTAGTTCGTATTACAAAAAAAAATCGGAAGGAACCCTTGGCTGTCATCACTAACGAATTCAACGTCCAACATGATACGACGCTTACCACCAAAACTATTCGAAAGTACCTCCACAATTTAGGTTGGAGAAACTGTGTCGCCTGTCGAAAACCTCTTTTAGACAAAAGAAAAGCACTGGAGCGAAAAAAATGGTGCCGTGAACATTTAAAATGGGTAAATGAATGGCAAATGGTTGTTTTTACGGACGAGTCAAGGTTTTGTCTTCACAAAGCAGATGGTCGTGAAAGAACTTGGCGTCGAGTTAATGAAAAATATCATAAAGATTGTATAAATACGACTATGAAGTTTGGTGGTGGTTCTGTAATGTTTTGGGGCTGTTTTTGTTGGTGGGGCGTTGGACCGTTAGTAAGAATTAAGGGTAATATGAATTCGGATAGTTATGTTGATATTCTTGCAAAATATTTTATTCCTTGGGCAAATTCTTTAATGGAAAAACATCATGGTGAAATAAATTTAATTTTTCAACAAGATTTGGCTTCTATTCATACATCTACATATTCAGAATGGTGGATGAATTCGCATAATTTTAATATATTAAATTGGGCACCGTATAGCCCTGATCTTAACCCGATTGAAAATCTTTGGGAACATCTTGATTCTGCAGTTCGTAACAGAAAACCCATGCCTACAAAGTTAGAAGAATTAGTTAAAATTATAGAAGAGGAATGGTATAACTTATCAATTGAATATATTCGTTCACTTATCTGTAGTATGCCAAATCGAGTAAAGACAATATATAAAGCCCGAGGATGGTACTGTAAATATTAAATAACCCAGGGTTTTTTTTTTTTAGGAATGTAAATATAAATATTTTATTTTATTTTATATAATTATTTTGTAATTATATAAAATATAATAAAATAAAAATCGTACGTAAAATTTGGCCTCTTATGTGTTACCTATAAAATTTCCGGTGATTTACTTCCAATCACTGTATAAATGACTAGCAGATTTTTATTTAATTCCTGGTCTGAAATATACTTTAGAAGATAATCGATTTTAACACTTCTCTTATCAACCGGCCTGGTCCACAAAGGTACAGACTGAGGGTCAACCCGCCCATCAACCTGGCCATTGGGCCATGGTCAACCCGTATCACTATTTTACAACCATTAGAATCACAAGAATTAGCTCAACAACTTTCAATTAGCAACAAGAAAGTGTCACTTAATAAAAAAAAACTTTTATATGTTAGCAAGCCTAATTCCTACACTATAGAAAACATGAATTTCCAATTTTGTTTATTATAAGGTTTATTATTTTTTGTTCCCTTTAACTGCGATTTACCAATTATTGTAATTTACTGTGAAAGATACCCCTTTGATTGGTACCCCCCTTGATTTGTACCAGGTATATTTCAAGGCTATTTGTTGTAGTGTTATGTAAGAGACCCAGGTACAAATCAAAGGCCAATTTACTAATAAACATTTTTTTACTTATGGGCTAATATTATGCTCTACACAATGTACCTCGCATACAAGGTACCCTATACAATACAAGGTACCTGGGGGACAAATCAAAGTTTTACCACATGAAATTAAATTGTACCTGGGTACCTTGCATGGTAAATTATGGTAAAGTTTTAATTTCTCAAAAAATTTTAATGTTTCTCAAAAAGATTTTAGCATTTTCAAAAAGTATTTTTATAATAAAAATTACAAATTTTATATATATTAAATTGTTCTCAAAGAAGATATTAAAAATATTTTAATATTCTTGAATATACTACAAAATTAGATCTTTAATAATTTTTAATACTACTATATTCAATAATAAAAAATATTAACTATTATTATATATTTCCTCAATTTCTGGAATTGATAATAACTTTTGTTCTACTAGTCCATTTAGAATAATTTAACTATGAAAATGCTATTCTTAATGAGATGATTCTAATTAAAATCCCATCAAAAAATCCCAAGATCATTCAACTGTTGTGTAATTTTATTAGTGATTTTTAGAATCACTAAGTAAATTTAGTTACATTTAATAACTTTTGATTAGTTGGCTCATTTTGAATAATTTAACTACCAAATGTTCATCTTAAAGAGACGATTCTAACAAGCCCAAAATTGTTAAATTCCAATTACAGGATTCCAAGATTGATAAAAATATTATAAAATGCAGTATAAGGTACCTGAGGACCCGAACAATCTATGTGAGGTCATAGTTGAAAAATAGCTAATAGAGGGCCATTTTTTAAAAAAGGTTATATTTAAAAAGTAGGTATTGGAGAAAAAGGTTATATTTGAAATCCACTAAATGGCAAAATAGGTATATTTGAAAGAATGTTAATGGAGTAATGGGGTAATTTTTATAAATGTTATATTTGAAATGTGCTAATGAAAAATTGGGCTATAATAGTAACCCGGCAACTAAAAAGAAGAGAGAGGAAAAGAAAGAGAGGGGTAAAAGGGAGAGGGGAATAAAAGGGAGGGGAAGAGAGTAGTAAAAGGAAGTGAGGGGTAAAAATAGATCAAACTGGGCTTTTTTTTTTAAGTTTTTTTTTTATTTTGTAGTACATGTAGTTATGATCTAGAACATATTACAGATTAGATGGGCATAGAAAATTTTTTAAAAATTTTTTTGTTGTTTTTTTTTTTTTTAGGGAACAGTTGTTTGTTTTTTAGAGAATGTTCTGTTTTTTTTTTAGGGAACGTATAGTTTTTTTTTTTAGGGAATTTTTGTTTTTTTTTTTGTTTAAGAATATTCTGTTTTTTTAGAAACCGTTTTGTTTTATTTTTATTTTTTTAGAGAACAGTTTGTTTTTTTTTTGTTTTTTTTGTTTTTAGAGAACAATCTGTTTTTTTTTTAGGAAACATTGTATTTCAAAAAAGGTAAAAATGGGTAAAAGTTCTATCTAATATGTGAAATATAGATTATATATACCAAACCAAACCGGCTAACCAAAAAAAATTTTTACTATGATGCTCAAATATAACCTCATATAGATTATTCAGGGTCCTGGTATCTGTGTATTTTACAATTTATATGATAAATTTTAATTTGTACCCCAGGCAGTATTGTTACAGGACAGCTTTGGACAATGATTTGGACAGTTTTGAACAATTTTGAACAATTAAATAAAATAAAATTATTTAAAATTATATTAAAATAACCTATTTTAATTTTAACTGAAATGTATTTCAGTATCTAAAAAAATATAGTTATATATTTTTTGGATAAATTTATTAATTATTAAAGCCTGGACAAGCTTTGGACAATCTTGGATAATTGGACAATTTTAGATATGGACAAGCCAAAAAAGCTTTGGACAGCCAAAATGTACAACATGCTCCAGGTACCTTGTATAGAAAAGAGTATATTATATAGGGGTACCTTGTAAAGGGTATATTATTAAGTATAGCTACTAGAGTTCCTCAAATTCAAATCAAATCAAATATTAGATCAATTTGAATTTGATCAAATCAAATTGATCCTGATTTGAATTTGATTTAATTCAAATATTTGTATTTGAATTTGATTTGAATTTGAATTTTTAATAGTAATTTTCAAATCAAATCAAATATTTGTCAAATCAAATCAAATTTGGCCATATTTGAATTTGATCAAATCAAATATAGTCAAATTTGAATTTGAATTTGATCAAATATTTGATTCAAATATTTGAAGATCAAATCAAATTACGGAACCCTAATAGCTACTGTATTTCTGTATTTTATTAATAAAAACTCAAAATTAGTTATTGATATATATCCAGGTATCTTACAAAATATCACATTATTGACTTTAAAATATACTCAGTACAAATTAAGGGGTATATATCAAAAGTACTTATACTGCATTTTACAGTATATATTATATAGTCGACCCTTCCCAAACCGGTATGCATGCTGAACAGGTTTTGTATCAAATTTGGGAGGGTATCGAATTTGAAAATTTAATTAATTCTATTCTTCAAAATTTTTCAAACACTTGCTACAAATTTTACTTCAACTATGCTCTCAATTTAGGTTTATTCATCTTCTTCATCAGAACTTTTCAGAACTTATGTTCCCAAAATACAAATACAGTCAGACCTCCCTAAATGCACATCATCGGGACCAGCTCCAGCACGTGCATTTAGAGGGGTATTGCATTTAGGGAGGTAAAAATCTATAGATGTAATATTAGTTGGGCCCAAGAAATGACGTGCATTTAGAGAAGTGTTGCATTTAGGGGGTAGCATTTAGGGGGTCTGACTGTAAGTTCCAAATGGTAAGTTAACCAACCAATTATATTTCTGCCATGTGATATAAGTGTGATTTTTTGCCAGTTTATGCGAATATATCACGTGAAAATGGTAAATTTTATGCGATTTGATTGGATACATTCATGTGACACTATCAGGAACTTGGATAAAAAGACTACTGGATATCAGAAAAGACAGATTATCAGATATCAATTATGGAACAGGCATAGTGGATTGATTTTTAACCGATTATAGCAGGTTATTGGTTTTGACAGGATCAGTTTGGGGAGGGTTGACTGTATTAGATAATCATTTAATAAAATTGGTTTTATTTATAGTATAACAAGAAACATAATAGACTAATGCAGTGTCATGTAAAATATAATTATCATAATTTTATGTAATTAAAAAATGAATAGAAGTTATTGTAAGTAGTTCTATAGTAAGACAGAATATTTTTTTTATTTGTTACTGCTTATTGCAGTTGATGCATTATCATAAATTAAAGTTCTAAATAAAATTGGTATACAGGATAGCAATTTAGTTAAAGAATTAGTTTATTCAAGATTATTTAACAATAGTTATAAGATTGCATTCTTAGATAAAGATAATTTAATAGCAGACTTAATTTTAATTTATTAACTAATTATGTATTGGTTTGGATTGAAAATGATATAATTTCTATTTTGATTTAATGTATTATATTATAAAAGAGAGTTATCATTCATCACTAGTACAATGCATTACTACCTTCTGATTAACTAATTATAATACAGAATTAGGCGTAATATAAAATCAAAGTGAAATAGCTATTTTTTAAAAATCATTTCTAACTTATAATCTTGACTATTAAACTATAATTTTTTCTTATTTAAAAAAATTTCTTGTGAAATTTTGGTTAGAGAGGTCATCTAATCATTGCCTCTACCAAACCCTAATCCTAACCCTAACCTAGCTGTTATTTGTTTTGTTTTGATTAATATAAAATCAAAACAAACAAAATAATTGGTCAATCAGAGAGTAGCAATACATTGCACTAGCAATAAAAGATAATTGTCATTATAAAATTATGAGTTATTACAGTTGTACAATATTTGGGGTGTTCTCTTTTAAAAGGGCCCATTTTTATATTTTTTTGAAATTGAGTTTTCGTTAAATTCATATAAATTTTGATATGATTGACATTTTTAAATTATAAATGAAAGTCGATTTGCATAATAAAAAATAGAGATAATGTAAAAGAAATATTACACGAAGTTGTCCAAGGCCAAGTATATTACGAGATTACCTAATAGTTACCTGTTACATTTAACCAATTAAAATCGTGAAATTTGATTAATCCTGGATCAGTCTGAAAATCAAACCAAACGGTTAAACTCAATTATCTCAAAATAAAATATATGTAAAAATGGACCTTTTAAAAGGGAACACTCCATATATTTAAGTTGGTATTGAAATTAATATGATAAAAGCTTATTGCTATTGTGGTAATATAAGTATGTATTGAAATTATATAGTGATAATAGAGTATGATATCAAAGATAGTTGATATGCATATAAATAGAGCCTAAAAATCTTTCAAAATTAATAGAAGAATATATATTTTTGCTACTTTGAATAAATGTAGCTATATAAATAAAAATATAATTTTAGGATTCCTTTTACTTTTTTATTTTTATTAAACCAGATTGTGATTTTTTATAGCTAATTTAGATCCAAATAATAATAATTAACAAATGGCTTTACAATGTTATAAAATAAATAAAGGGAATTCAAATTATATTTTATCTGTATATATAAATTGGTCAAAAGTAGTAAAAATTTGAATTGTATGTATTTTTTTATTTAATATTTGAAATCTTTATAGCTTTTAAAAAATTTGACATATACCAGTATTGGAAATCTATTTTGAAATTTATATTTTCATGAGAACATATTTTTTTAATTAATGTTCAAAAAAATTCATTCTCTTTTTTTTTCATTTTCCTTTCCTCTTTCTTTGCTTTTTTCTTTTCTTTCTCTTTTCTTTTCCTTTTTTTTTCTTCTCACTTTTTTTGCCCTTACTCTCTCTTTCTTTTTCTCTTTTCCTTTTTCTCTTCTTTTTTCTTTTCTTCCCCATTTTCTCTTTTTGCTTTCCTATTTCTCACCCTCTCCATTTCTCTCATCATTTTTTTATACTCATTTTTTTTCTCCTCACTTATACTTTTATACTTCTTTTAGTTATTTTTAATTTTTATTCATTAGAAACTTATTAATAATAAAATAATAAAAAATATAATTTATTTAACTAAAATATAAAATAATTATAAAAATAAATACAATTTATACAGTCGGCCCTCTCAGAACTGATCCAGTCAAAACTAATAACCTGCCAAAATTGGTTAAAATCAATCCACCAGACATCCATTCTGTAAGTAATAACTGTCGCAAATCATAATTTAAAATGAAATCTATATTTTCTCATTAACCTGCTACCCTTCTAAAACCTACAAATACTTGTTTATTATAAATTTACTTTAAAATGAACCTTAACCCTAACCCCTAATCCTAAAAAATACATACCAAAAAAAATTATTTTTTGAGATTTTATATTATAATTTCATTTTGATCTGGATTTCATTATAATCTTCTACAATAACTGATAATCTGCTATTTCTAATACTAAACCCCACCATTCATACTGGTTCTGAGAGGGCCGACTATATAAATCGTTATAAAAAAAAACCTTTATAAAATTTAGTCCGGGAATATACCAAATTAGAAAATTGTATTCTAGGACAATCTATAGATGGATTCTTGAATTTGATTGGTTTTTATATGGCTTTTACCTCTCAAATGTTGTATATTTAGAAAAAAATTTTTTTGATAATTATTGTTAGCTTGCAAACTTCAAACACATATTTTAAGATATTTAGTTTTAATAATCAAAATTAATTAGAAAGGATCAACCTTTTTTGCCAAATAAATAAAAAGTTAAAAAAAAGTATTCATTTTGTACAAAATTTAAAGCTTGTTACTTGTTAGCAGTTAATATAAGACTTTTTTAAAATTTTGTATATAAAATTGTCTTTAAAGCTTAATTTATACTATAGCAAACTTAAAATTTTTGATTTATCTATAACTATATAGGTGCTAAAAATCATTAATAGAAAAAACAATTAGAATGAAGTGGTGGCAAAGTACAGAAAAAGATTTTAAGTTGCAAATTGATTTTTGGGCAATACTACTATATTTAATAATATATATAGATAATGCTGTTTGATAGTATAAACAAATACATTAATGTATTTTTGAAAAATAATAATAATCAAAAGTAAAAAAATAATTACTTTTAGTAAAAATAAAGCTTTGTACATCTTATTCATTTTCATGTATTTCTTTTGTATAATAGTTTTTTGATTAATTTGATTGGTTAATGTTTATGTGCTATGAAATCTGGAATCTTCTGATTAATACTCTTATACAATAAAAGGTGCAATAGTGGTTCAATCCACAATATCCATATTTAGAATATTTCTGGACATAAATTAGAAAGATAAACTATTATCCAAACTTTAGCTGAGATTTGAGAACTAAATTGTTTTTCATTTTAACTGACTAACAATAAAATATTTGTGAATTTAATTATTTTAAACCCTATACAAGTTACTCTCGTTATAGTGAACTCTTGATATAGTGAAGACTAATTAAAATCTCAATATAGTGAAGTTGGACCCAAAGCCAGTCTATATAAAATTCTTTTGATATAGTGAATTTACTAATAAACTCTCGATATAGTGAATTTTTTAAAAATTTTATTAATGGAACCAACCATTTCACTATAACGAGTTTGACTTGTAATAATAAAATAATTTTTATTACTTTATATATTTACATAGAAAACATTTTTTCAAACTTAATGTTCTAAAAAAAAAAATTTAATAGAGAACATCTTAAATTTGTAAATGTTTTCAAATTAAAGTGATTTATCATGAGAACATAAGAACATAAGATTTTCATTACTGTATACAACTAAGTATAAATGCGATTTATATAGTATATGAATATCCAAAGTAATAAGAATTTTAGTAAAAAGGAAAATTAATTGCTAATTCAGCACCCAATAGTATAAAATGATTGACATCAAATAAGAAAATGTGACGCACATTTAATTAAAGTAAAATTCATGGTTGCAAATGCCGAAACTAATTCTTATATATGTAATAAACTATGAGTAAATCGACTTACAAAAGTGTTTGTTTACTTGCAGAAGCAAAATATTCCCAGTGCTACATTATGGCCCCTATGCTCATGATTGGTGGTCGCCCAGACTATCTAGTGACAGTGCTTCTACTTCTGTTCCGTATCGACTTTATATGCACATTAGTGTCGTACTTAATCAGCAACAATTTTTTATAAGAGTAGTTCAAGCTGAAGAAAATAAATTGCAACCTGGCTTTATTTGCATTAGTGGTAATGAAACGAGTAAGGTTTGTTCAACGACATCCCAGGCCATTAACAGCGTATATCATATGATTTTCAGAAAAAAAACAGCATATTCGGGTCCTGCAATTCTCGGGTTTAATGATGAAAAGATAGTTGAAAAATTGTTAACTGGAGTAGAATTTAGGCCCATTTTTTTAAAAATAGGTAATAACGTCGTAGTGGTATCGGAAGTTGGAAATCAAAAATTCACATCATCGGTGCCAACAAAAAAGAACCAAAAAGCTCTCGCTGTACAAAAAATAAGGCATAATATTTTTACTCTCGATTTCTATAAAGGTGAACAAATTTTATGGCACTTCAAAGATCAATCTGCTAATGGTGTATGGGCCCAAGCTGGAATTACAATGCACCATGATGGTGAAATACTTTACGGTTTTAATCACCCTATTATTCAACATATAGTTCAAACAAATTTAGAAAGTTCTAATGAGACCTGCACTTCAGAAAATTGGAATGATCGTTCAACAATGGAAAAAATATTTGAGCAACAAATAAGACGGTGAAAAATAGCAACTAATATGTTAGAAAATTGGCAAAATTTGTTTACTACTTGGATGCGTCAGGAAAATACAATAATCGAGTTTCATTATGCACTTGCTATAATCTATCCACCTACTTATAAATTGAATAAGCATGAGTTTCGAGCTTGGAAGGCAATGTTGTGTGCATGTGGATGTACCGATATAATGCCATATCCCAAATATGAACATAAAAAAGAATTTTGGAGCTGATCAAAGGATCCAACTACTAATAAAGCTAATTTGAAAATCTTATACGATTTTAGATATTTACAATTTGAGTCTGAAGATTCAGAAGGCTCAGAGAATTCAGAAAGTTCAGAGGATTTAGAAGAAAGTGCTTTCTGGAATAGTTTTCGAAGTGCTCTAGCAGTTAATAAACGTGGTCAAAACAGAAGAACACGGGTTTTATCTATCATAGCAAATCAATTTACCTATAATTAACTTAGAAAAAGACTTCAGGTTAGTTCAGAAACTAAAATTAGGATTATTGATACTAACAAAATTTCTTACACATAAGGTTTCAGGCAAAAACATTATTTTTGACGGTCTAATCTATTTTGATTGACCTGTCTAAATAATGGATAAAAATAAAATAAAAAAATGAGATAAATAAAAAAAAAATAAAAAAAAAAAATAAAAAAAAAATAAAAAAAGAGAGAAATAAAATAAATAAAAAAATAAAATAATAAATATAAATCACGTGGCAGCCAAGGAGGTTTAGTCACTGTGTACAGTTATTCGCTATTAAGAATCCCAAAGTAGTTGAAAAAAAGCTATGGGTTTGAATTGAAATAAAAACAATTCATAGATACATAATACATATATATTTTGAGGCCCGAATTCATTATATTCGTTTGCCAATTTATTGACCATTCTGATCTATTGGTAAATAAAAATGAGTCAGATGGTAAACAATAATGCTTTCGCGCTTTTAGAATAAAAAAAAAAAGTATTTTAGAAATTTGATGGCATAATTTTGTAAAGTCTAAACTTTTTTGATAATAAAAATTTTCATATGAAAATAAAAAAAATAGATAGCTCACTTGTTTCAAAAGAAATACACCATTTCAATCAAACTCAAATTTAATCTAAAATCTTGATATTACAATTGCTACAATTAGATTGGCTCAAACGTAATAGAGCTAGCATGCAAACATTCTCGTTTGTATAGACCTGGCGACCACAAGTCGAAGGTCCAAAAAGATCTGTTCAGAAAATGAATGAAATTAAAGAAGCACAATTTTTAGCATTTTTTCAAGATAAAAATAATGTTGTGCAAAGTTCTTACCAGGTAGATGCCAAAACTGGAAATCCTATTTTGTATATGCAAGATCAAAAATAGGGTTCTCAATGGGCCGGGTTGGGCCGGGTTTATCTAAACCCAAGCCCAACTCATTGAATTATAAACCCAACCCAAGCCCAGCCCAATTCATCACAGGCTTGAAATATAAGCCCAAACCCAACCCAAGCTTAACTCGGCCCAACCCAAGCCCAGCCCAATTCATCACAAGTTTGAAATATAGGCCCGTGCTTGGCCCGTGCTTGGCCCAGCCCAACCCAAGCCCGGCCCAACCCAACCCAAGCCCGGCCCAACCCGTGCTTGACCCGACCCGAGCTGCACGGCCCGGCCCGACCCAGCCTGACCCGACCCATAATTTGTATTACATGTGCAATTTTTTTAAAAATCGATTATAGCTAACTAATCGATTGATTGATTAGTGATACTGTGTAAAACAATTTGCCGATTATGTCAACTAATCGATTAATCAGTTAATCGATTAATTGTAGACAATCGATTAGTTGTTTAATAAAATTATAATCGATTAATGGGCAACTAATTAATTTTCGATTTGGAACAAGCTCGGCCAACCTATTCTGAACTAAAATGTATATGAAGTCGTTGATAGTGTCTTTATTAGGATTTGCGGCACTTAAAGGCGACTGTTAAATTATTGTCTCTCCACTTGCATTTAGAAACTGTTCCAAAGCCTCCAACGCCAATTACTTTTTTTATTAGTAAAGTTGTTGTAATTAATGTCTTTCTAAAATAGCTTTTTTAAGCCAATTCGAAAAATTTTTGTCATTATTTTTTTTACTAAAAACCAATCATAAGTTTGGTTAATACGCGGGTATATACTACATAATCAAATATAAGATGCATATAGTACTGGATGTACGATTATTATATGAAATTTTAATAAACTAAAATATTAGCTATGCGTAAAAAGAATTCATAGCCTAATTAGAATTAACAAGCCTAAGAATTTAAAACTTATAGATAAATTGAATTCTGAGACTACAATTGCAACAAAAAAAAAATGCAATTGCAAAAAAAAAACTAAAAAGAAAAATACTGCCAGTTTAATTCAGGCCAAATCTTCCGCATTATTCAACCAATCTTGACCACGCATTAACATTTCAACAGATTCAGGAGTAAGATTTGAGCGATAATCATCGACAACTATCCCAGCTGTACTAAATATCTAAGCATAAAATAACAGATTAACTGATTAGCCCATTTTTAAAATTATATAAAAAATAAATCGAAGTCAAAAATTTATTTACCACTTCGGACGCTACAGAGGTTATTAGAATGGCAAGGATGTCCCTTGCCATTAATGAAACATTGGGATATTTTTGTTGATTCGTTTTCCACCAAGCTAGAACATTAAATGGCTCAGAGCGAGAGCGAGGGAAATGTGGATCTGAAAGATATTGCTCAAGCTCATCTAATTCTGTCTTATTGACGTTGAGAAAAGCATCAAAGTCTCGCATATCTTCATTATCTTCATCCTGAAAAACGTCTGAAGAACTGTTTGCTTGTAATGCTATAGTATCAACTGTATTTTGTGCATAAGTTGAATTGTAAATAGTTGTAACTCTACAATAACAGATAATTATTAAAATAATAAATAGAAATGCACAATTGAAACTAGGGATGTTATCTTGCTTAAACGCTCAAATCGGCTAAGATCACTTATTTATTTTAACAAATTATTTTTTTATATAGGATAACTAGAGATGGGTTTCATGCATGCGCACGATTCCTTAATCATGCGCATTCACGCGCATGTTTCAGAATCATGCGCATTTTATCCCATCTAAATTTTAAAGTAAATATAATTTAGGTATTGTCGGGCAGAATGGATGAAAAAAAATGAATGAACACAAAAGAGAACAAGATCAGTGAGCACGTATCTGATATTTTCCGAAGGGAAAATATAAATTCCAAAATTACATCATGCGATATCATGCACATTTTATATAACATGCGCATGTTATTATAAAATGCGCATTTTATATAAAATGCGCATTTTTCCAATTACTAAGTATAACACCCCTAATTAAAACAAAAATGAAACAAGACTAAATTTGACAATAACTTACTTCGATTTAATTATAGCTAGCTTTTCCTCTGCCTCAACATGTGACAAATTCATTTTCTGCTTGTACAGGTAAGTAAGTAATGACATCTTAAAACGAGGATCCAATATTGACGCAATGCAGTGCATGTCTCCCGTATCTGCCCAGTATTTGTCAAACTTAGATTGCATTGGGTCAATCATTTGAAAAAGAAAGGGATCTAAGTTATCAGTATTCTCGAGGTGCGATCTAATTTTTAATAATTGAGGAAGAAAAATATTTGCAGTAGAATAGGTGTTTCCTGATATAGCATTGGTAACTGAATTAAATGTAGTAGTTAGTTTACACTCACAGCAAAATATGAATTACGACATATTTGTGTAATTTGAATGTTGACTAAAAGTATAAAGTGCATCATTACTTATTTGATATTTCTTAATTGTAAAAAAAAAAAATAAAATAAATATTGCGTTTTATACTTATATTCATCATTAAAATTACACAAATACATTGTAATGGTAAATATTCGATATTGCTTACTATCGTAAAATGGCTTTAAAAAATCGCATAAACTTATAGCCTGTTCCCACTCTTCATCCAAAGGTGCAATTGGTCCGAAACTAGAATCTCGATATGCAAGACGCTCAAATACTTCTCTATATGGGATAGTGGACATTAACATAACGTACGTCGAATTCCAGCGAGTAACTACGTCAAGAGCCGGTCGCTTGCTTGAAGCAAGTTCATTAAAAAACCCAGCAACATAATCCTCGAAGATTTGCTGCTGACGTTCCGAACTATAAATCCAATTCACACAATCCCGGATCTATAACATCAACTACACGTAAGTAAGTCAACTCTCTTAAATCGAATCAATTACCAAATGCTAATTATAATGAACTAAAAAGGTAAGAACATTTTATTATAAATAATTACACAGATTAGACTTAATTATATAACGATAATATAATAAAATCACTTTACTCACGAACAGTGTTTACAACATCATATCTTCATTCTTAACAGATTTTAAATATAAAAAATTCTTTTTTTTTTCTCTCTATCAAGCTGACCGAATATGTTGCGAACTTTTTGTAGATTTCGAGGTCATATTGTCCACTACAAATTCTTAGGGCAAATTTAAATACCACTTAAATAACTTTTTTTTCATTCTGAGTGTACAACCTTGCTGCACGGCTACTTGGTTTTTTTTGGTTCAATAAGGCGCTTATGCTTTCAGTTCGTTAAATCGTCATGCTGTCCACTGTTTGCCAAAGAAGAATTATTGCGAAATACTCTAGAAACTTTTGTGGATGCTTGTCATATTGGTAAAAGTGCTAAAAATTATATTTTCTATCTGAGTAAGCTATCACAATTAGCTGATTTTCACAAGTAGATGCTCTCAGGTATTAGTTAGCTGATTTCAATATCATTCCTATGATTTTTTTTTTGTTCTAAATAGTGCCGATATTAAAATAAATTGAAAAATCGCACTGCATACGAACACATGACTAATTATGTAACCCATGCCTATTTAAGATCTAAAAATGCGAAAGAGTGTAAATAGTTATCAAAGTAACGTATGGTATATACCGTTAGCTAATTTTATGCATCGGTAACTGATTCGTTTAGAGAAAGTTGACAGTAGTATATTTAAAATTCCATAAAAATATCAACCTATTCACCTACCTTGCTCACAATGTTCTTAACCACTTTGAGCCCATCGGTTACTATGAGGTTCAATATATGTGCGCAACAGCGCTGATGCAACAAGCTTCCACCCGCAACAAGCACGTTTTGTTCAGTGAGCTTGCGTTTTATATCTGTTATCGCGGCGCTGTTGCTGGTTGCGTTGTCCAAGGTAATTGCTAGTGTCTATAAAATAAAATAACAAATATATTAATAAATATATTAATAAAAAGAACTTACTAAGTTACTAAATACCCACTTTAGACACAATATTCCAATCTTCAAGGCATTTAAAAAAGGTAGAACTAATAGCGATTCCAGTGTGTGGTGCAGGTACTAATCTAAATGCCAAGAGAATTTTTCGAAGATTCCAATCTTTGTCGATAAAATGACCTAGTTGAGATGCAATAAATAAGCAACTAGAAAAAATAAACACATACGTACTAAAAAATATATATACATGTAACAGCCATGTAACCAAGATTTTGGTTGGAGGTCCAGAGGTCAGTTGTGAAACTTAAGCGTCCAGGAGTATCTTGTATCATCACACGAACTTTTTCTGCAAGATCTTCAACACGATCTTTACAATCTGCACGTGTTGTATTAGTACACATTACTTTGAACTGTGGTCGCAAATTTCTAAGAAGCTTCAAAAATCCCTTGTGTTCAACCATGTGGAATGGATATCCATGTGTAAGAATCATATCAGCCAAATCTTGGCGGCTTCTCTCTTGAGAGAAGCTATAATTAACAATACCAGATGTAGAAAGTTGTATTTGTAATTGTTGCTGCGATTCATCGTTAATGTATTTACTGCATTTAGTATTTTTTAAGTGACGGATCATAGCACTTGTGCCCGTTTTAGTATCGTATTTAAAATCATCTTTACAATATGTGCATTGGGCGCGGTCCTCTAATATCATAATCATGTTGAGATTTAATATATTAAATATAATCTATTGATTATTTAAATTCTTACTTTGAGGGGTATTTTTGACAAAATGTCCTTGTTTGAATATCCATGACTCAACATTGCCTGTTTTACGTTTCTTAATAGCAGGGGTTTTGTCTGAACTCTCATTTTCATTAATATTTGATTCCATGCTTATTTTAGTTACAGATAATTATAAAAGTTTAAATAAAATAGTAACGAGTAATTGTAGCGTAGTATAATATTGTTCTTAAAAAAAAAAGGGGGCAATGTTCTTTTAAATTAATTTAAAAAATCTAATTTCCATGTGGTTTTGTTTCTATTTTCGTATTTAATTACAAAAACCAAGCGAAAAAAAAAATATAAAATTAAAGAATTATTTTTTTTATTAAACTAATTTCAAGCCATAGATAGTATAAGACACAAAGAAAAAGATCGAACTGACTATATAAAGTCAATTGACTATTTTATAACCGGTTAGGGTCAGTCATTTCTATATATATTTTTAGACAAGTTCTTTTTAGTATTATTATCGTTATTGTCATTTTGAATACTTAGCCAATATGTTTGGTGTTTAGTTTGTATAATAATTTATTTTTGTCAACCAATTTAAATATTGACAAAAAATATAGAAAAAGGCATTGAGTATAAATTATATTTAACTAGTTTAAAAATATAACTTATTAAAACTTCTAGCCTATGACCAATAGAAACTGTATATTTTTAATGAGTATTACTAGGTCTTATCAGGCCTTATTATAACTATAGTTCAAAAAGAAATAAAATTTTAACATCTAATTTAAATTTATTAGGTCTCTAATCAATAGGAACTATATATTTTTATTGGGTATTACTGGGTTTTATCGGGCCTCTTTATAATACCTGGGCCCGGATCATTATTTTACAAGCCCAACCCAAGCCCAGCCCAATTAATTACAGGCCTAAAAATTTGGGCCCAGGCCTGGCCCACTATTTTACAAACCCAACCCAAGCCCGGCCCAATTAATCATGGGCCTAAAAATTTGGGCCCAGCTCGGCCCAGGCCCAACCCAACCTACAAATTACCAGGTTTGGCCTGGCCCATTGCAAACCCTATTCAAGGCATCTACTTGCCATATACTGGAATATCTTTTTTGTGAAAGCACCCGCTTTTTTTAACATTGGGTAGGTAATACCTGACATTCCTGGCGCCGACCTGTTCTTGGTTTGTTCTAGTGCTTCTTCCCATTCATCCAATAACACCTTATCTAGTAATTGTTCATACTAGTTAGACTCTACTTCTTCTATCGGACAGAACCTTTTTTTTCATCTTTTCAGTAGTTTTTCTGCCATCGATGACCGTTTTCTGAACTGTTCCGCAAAATGTCTTCTTACTTCTTCTAGTACTTCTTTTGGTTTGTTTAATAACTCCTCTTCCTCTTCTTCTATGCTTTTAACTACTCTATCAATTTGAATCCTCTTCTGTGGCCGATCCAACAAGCTGTCTATCATGCCTCTTTGCCCTTTCACTATCATTTTGTACCTGGCTTCTATACAAGTTCTGATTCTTTTTTCATCTTCATTTTTTAAAGCAACTTGCCACTCTTGGTCAGAACAGTTCACCATATTTCTAGGGATTCATATACATTTGAATAGTTATCCAACATATCTAACTTCCACTGCTCCTTAAGCTGTTCTACGAAAGCTTCTTGTTCCGTTACCTCCTGCTACTCTAACAATGTCTTCCCTCTGCTTTTCCTTAACCTTCTACACCACTTTCCTAGTGTGCGTATATCCTTTTTTAACTTTTTGTATCTGCATTCACATATGACACGTCCTCTATTATAGGAGTTTTCTTCTTTTTTGGGAGTGTGACTGATACTGCTTTCTTTATACTGCTTTCTATGATATCCCACAACTGGTCCAGGGATCTGTTTTCTAACTCTGATTCTAATTCCTGCTGCTCCGTACAGGCTTCCTGGGTCTCTCTTTTTCTTTTACTTCCTTTCAAGATTTCAGTTTTTAGTTCAAAATTTAGTTTAGCTTGGTACTCTTCCCACATTTTCTCATCGACATTTTCTATATCTATTTCTAGTCTTTTTCTTCCTAATCTTCTATTTCTTGCTTAACTTCGCTTTCGCATATTTAACCCTGTTTCTACTTGTATGAAAACCAACTGGTGGTCACTGTCTGTTCTAAATGCCATGTCCTTGGTTTTGTACAGTAAAATGTTTTGTTTCAAGTGACTGTTGACCCAGATGGTATCGATTCTTGACTGCGCTTCTTTACGCCTCCAAGTTGGTTGCCCTAGGGAGTCGGACTCGTAGAAACATCTGTAAACCTTTTCCCTTTTAAGAGCTGTAGGATTTGTTTCTTCCTTTCTTTTTCCTTTTGGTCTTCTAAGTTGATCTTTTCTGTTTGGTTCAGATCCACATTAAAATTGCCCAAAACTATGCATCTCTGTTCCTTCTTCTTTGTTTCTACGTTTCTTAGACGTTCTTTTAAATAAGCTTGTATATACTTTTGAACTTCTGCACTTGTTGGTGCTACGTATACCACTATAATTTTTATCGAAAGACCCTTGAAATCCAGAACCATATCCAGAATATATGGGTTCTCTCTGTTTAACTTTACCACATGTTTCTCCCATTTTTTATCTATTAAAATTCTGACGCCAGATCTTTTCTTCTTTCCTTCCTCTGCAGTGGACCAGTAACCCTTCAGATTTTTATTCTCCTTAAGCATAAATTTTCCTTCTTTTTCGGTCAGGTTCGTTTCTGCTAAGCCCATATTGTTAATATTTTTCTCCTCCATAAAATCTGATATCGTGTCCAATCTTCCCTTATTTGTTTTTAGTCCATTTACATTATGGAATTCTATCTCCAGTACACTAAAATCAATGTCTTCTAGTTTTCTCTCTCCTCCTTTCTCCTCTTCTTGCTTTTTCTTTCCCTTCCTCTCTGTTAAACCTTCATTGTCTCCCCTTTGTTTGGATGAAGAGAACTCTCTATCCTTTTTTTTAGAGATGCCCTTGGCAACTTTCAGGAGCGATAGGGTGCTTCCACCCCCTTATCGACATTCTTCAACAAGGAGAGCCTCTTTAGGGTTTCCATTAGGATTTGGTGATTTTCAGTTTCTTCTGTCCTTTGTTGTGCATTTTTGCTTCTATCTATTTCGTCTTTTCTATTGCATTACTAATTGCACCCGTACCTTGTTCTAGTCTACTTTCCCTCCCTTTACTATTTATACTTCTGAGCTTTCTACTATGTACTATGTACTACCATCCCTCTTCTGCTATAAGTTACATACTCTCTTGTTTTTTCTTTGTTTGATCCTCCTCCTATTTCTGACTGGTCCCAGTTTTCTTTATTTGTTGCGGCTCGGTTTACTCGTTTCCACTCTAACTTAGTATTGAAGTAAAAAACTGTTGATAATTGTGCGGCTTTGTATTTCGCCTCTGTATCAAAATAGACATGGGCTGAGCCCTTTTGGTTTCCATGACAGTTATTTAGTACGTGTACTGCTTTTGCCTCTATTTTTTTTAATTGTCGCAATAATAACGTATCAACTGCATTTCTGAGCAAATTTGTGATGGTTAGTTTAAATTTGTTTCTGTATTCTAATTCGTTTAGATTAAATCTTCCAGGGTTGTTCTATATGTTCTTCCCTCATCTAGGTAAACTGACCAACTGTTCCTCAGGACTTCTTCCTTGCGCTGATTTTCTATTTCCACCTTGACATACGCTGCTTTCGTTTTTCATCCTTGTTGCCAAGCCAAGACTATGGCCTTGCCAAAGAAACCCAAATGTTTTTTAATTACTCTAGCATTCACTGTTTCCGGCAGATTCCAGATTGTAAAAAAATATTGTGATTTCCTACTCTGACCTCGAGTTGTAAAATTTCCCTTTGGTGCCCAAATAGAGTTATAAATGTCTTCACATTTTTTTTGTCATTTTTTGTTCGTTATGTTTGTTATCTCACAAGTGGGAGGTGTTTTTTGTCATAATTCGGCCTTTTTTTCTTCTAGACCGTAGTTCCAACTTCCGCATTCCGCCTCCAATAATAGAGCCTTCACCTTCTTTTTCTCCTCCACATTATCCACTATCTTGTTGTCACTTTCCTCATCCTGTTCTTCAAAGAATCTTTTTTTTCCTTTACTGATTTCTGCTTTTTGTAGTTGTTTCGGCAGTTCTTCTTCTACCTTTGTTTTTGGTTCCTCTTTTATATCTGTATGCTGTATTATGTCTTTATTACTTGTTTCATTCTTGTTTAGCAGCTCGATTTCTAGCTGTGTGATTGGTTCTTTGTGTATCACCTTATGCTCTGTACATCTGTGTAACTCTACTATATTTCGTATTACTGCAATTATATGTGGCTGATTGATCTCCAAGAATTTTGCTATATCTGTGTCTATCTTAAGCAGTAACACCTTGTTTTCTCTAATTAAAGCTTCTCTTTCCTCATTTTGTTTGTTAAAGTAGGCCTTAAATTTTCCTAAAAGTGACATTTGTTCTATTCTATTACTCGTCTAGTTCAATGTTGAGTTGAAGTATTTTCTACTTTGTTTGTTTACAAATGCTTATAACGTGTTTGTTTTGTTGATTCACGAAAAATTACGTGTTTAACTTGTTTATTTCTCTATTTGGAATGCTTGTTTGTATTATTGATCACGTGTTCTATTGTTGTTGACTATAATCTGCAGTACAGTGTCTCAACGATATCCTCACTTTTTACAAAAAATTTTCTACAAGACCGAAATTTACGATAGGTTGTTGTATCATTTCGCTTTCTCCAAGGTAGCCTAAGTAACTCCTATTTAATTTACTTCTTCTTTCTTTTTTCTTAGTGGCCTTTTGGTCCTTTCTCGATTTAGTTTGTGTGTTTTCTTCTTTTTTCCTTAGCACCGAAATGGGTCAGAGGATCAGCGGAAAGAGTGATTAATTGTTAATTTCATGTTATTGATTTTTTTCTTTCTTTTTATTTAATGCAACTATTCTAAACAAATGTAATTTCTATAGCTATATATTCTTCATTTTATATTTCTATATAAATATCTTATCTATAAAATTACACTTTATTACATATATCAATAAAAATAAACTTCTGTGTACAAAGTTTATTACTAAAATTACTTCACATATTAATTACAGTCCTATTATTTAATACTGTATTACACTTTTGCAAACTTTAATTGATATGACGTTCCAGAATGATGATCATTTTACTAATAAAATGTGACGCAATTATCATATAAAATAAAGCCCAATGAGTTTTTTGCGTTCAAAAATAACGTGATTATTTGACTAACTATATAAAGGTAATATCGCTTTATTTTAACGCTCTGGAATCTAAATAATGTCCTAGAAAAGATTTTAGATCGCAATGACCTTTCGTTAATAAGTTTCATTTGATGTGAAGTGGCATTTGGGGCTCTAAGTATAAGAGTCGACTTCATATAGAATGCAATTTCGGGGAGACAAATTCACCCGGTATTTATTTTTTTTCAATACTTATTACAAACGCTTTATAAAACGTACATCTACTTAATTTTTGTATAGTAAAAATCAGAAAACAAGAAAAAGTTGGCTGGGTGGGTGGGTGAGTGAATATGAAAATTGGTTGAATTCAGTAAGTACTTAGGTAAAAAAAAAAAATCTAGTTTCATTACCTGTCTACTTTATTTCAATGTACTACCTGTTGAGATGCTTTCACCTAAATTAGAGTCTAGTGCAGTTTTTGTTGCCTGTGCCAAAAATGCTTTATTATACTGTGCTATCCATCCTTGAATAGTCGAGACTTTTGGCACTTCATCCTGATCTAATTCACCATTGTTTGCAAATTGCGTCAATCTATCATGCATTTCTTTAGTCGTCATCCAATCTTTTGCATGAACATTCCCTAGTAAGAACATTTGCTCAAGCATTTTTTTTACTGTATCGGTTATTCGCTTTCCTCCACCTCGATTACCAAATACTGCGTTCTCACGTAACGCCCATCCTTTATCCCAAGGAAAGTTAACAGGTTCTATAATCATGCAAGTGCTTTGTTCTACATTTATTTCAATGTTTATTGTTTAATAGGAGGATGATATATATTTATCAATTATTATATTTACCTTTTTCTGTATCATCTTCTCTTACAGTATCGGTGGAATCTATTTTATATATATATATGCGATCTTAGATTTAGATAATCGTGATGTACATGTTATTATTACCTATCATTACAACGTTGTCGTTCTTGTTCTGTTTTTGGTTTTCTATATGCAAAGTTTGTATAAATGTTATTTATGCAAGTTGTATATATACTACTCTCGTACCTCAGGGTTTTGGTATCACTATTGTCCATTTCGATTGAGGTTTGGTATGTGTGGATATTTTTGGATCTGGACGAGGAAGCTCTTCATTATACAAATTAGTAATCATGGCAGGAGAAAAGCGAGCTGAGGTTCCAAAGTGCGGCAACGGATGTGCCACAATATACCCTGATAGTGGACCTTCAACTGGCCATTGCCAGAAATTATATTTAGATATTCCAGTGATCGTTTCTACACTCGGCTTTTTTTCCTTGATTTTCTGCTAAATTTTCACTTGCATTTGTTTTTTGGTATCGATTCGGTTCAATGTTTGCCAAATATGTCCCTGCAAGGTTTTTTGTAGCAGTTACGATATTGGATCCCTCTGCTACATTATACCCAATACAAACATATCGTTTGATAGCATGTTCTATCTGAAAAAGATAGAATAAAAAATGAGGATAAAAAAAAGGATAAAAGTTGTGTATTTCCATTTATATAAATGATTATTATAAACTTATTTTTTGTAAATAAATAAAACTTACCGCAGCGTGATATGAAATAATTGTAGTTTTGGCCTCACCTGGCTCTAGAAATAACTATTCGCGAACCTCAACATCGTACCAATCAAACCAATGGGCCACAATTGTCATTAATTCGCTATTATGATAGTGTGGCCCATTATCCAAAATTATTTTTATCCACTTTGGTTTCTTCTCAATGTTGTTAAACACGGCTTCGAAACAAGATGCTGTAAACTAAGCATCTTGTTTCGTATTTGCGGACCAATGATCGTAAGCACTAATATTCAAATAATCTATATCACTATCCTCTTTAGTGATTACCAAGATCGAATGCAATGTCCAGCCCCTTTTGCCAGAAAACTCTTGTTTGGTTTCCCATGCGGTTTTTGGGAGGATTCACATTTTGTAATCTGCGATCATAATTGCACTATCCGAATTAAGACCCACCATCAATGCTTTATATTGTTCATTTAGATAATATTTCTGAGCGTGATGCGCAAGAAAATGTTTCAATTTTTCCTGCATTTCTAATAATTGAGAATGATACTGATCATTATGATTTTTTATAAAGTCAAAAAGATTAGATAGTTCTAAACACTCTTGACAACGTGAATAATGTGGGCTTGTGCATTTTCCAAACGCAAATGGCAAACAATGGTCGATGCAATTATCGTGTATTGGTTTTCCATCTAATTCAACACTCAAGTGGCGTTCAAAATTTCTTTTGAGATGGCGACGTAAGTTTTCAATTCGTGATATTACGGAATCCTTTATATTTGATTATGCAATTATTGAATACGATATTATGAATCTTAGTTTTAGATCTAGAACAAATGACTAGTTAACATAATACTAAAGGTCTGGCGAAATAAAATTAGTTTATCACTATTGGCGAAAATGATGAAACTAGTGAACCTAATTTTACATCTCTGTGCAATACATTGTGTTAACTATATGTTCTAAATAGAACAAATTTCATAATATTTTATTATTATACGATTTCTTTAACTGTATATAACTTACTAAGATCCTCTTTTCTGTGATTATTTGTCGCGCAAGAGCCAATAAATCCTCGAATACTTCAAATTCATATTCATTACAAATAATGCATAGTCCCCCCAAATCTTCGCGATATCGAATATGATTACAATTAGCTAGTCGGGTCATAAAGGATGTTCGACGCATTCCATTTGGATACGTTTCATTAAATTTCGTCTATAAGGCTTCTTTTTGATTAGGGTTTGCAATGGGCCAGGCCAAACCCGGTAATTTGTGGGTTGGGTTGGGCCTGGGCCGGGCTGGGCCCAAATTTTTA
>QKWP01000101.1:10641-32484 GCA_003550325.1 Gigaspora rosea
CTGTTTTTATTTTACTTGAAATTTGGAGAAAAGATGCTTAAATTTGACTTTTTTGATCAAAAATCCGAAATTATGCATCTATTCTCTAAATTTCAAGTAAAATAAAAACAATTATGCCGTTTTGATGTATTTTTAAATGCTATACATGTTACTTAGTGCATAAAGTTAGAATTAATTAAATAAAATTTTTATATTTTTAATTATTATTATTAAAAATTTTATATAGTTATTTTGGGCAATTTTGATTGGCTAATAATACTATATTATATAGCACCTGATAATCCCTCTGACCCCCTCCCCCCTAAAAAATCAGGTGATAAATGTCTATACCCTTATTTTATATTATATATATAAATTATATATACAGTTAGCCCTCACTATAGTCATCTCTACTATATTCACAACCTTAATAAAATCATATAATTTTTTAGACCCATTTTTTTTATTATTAATTTCCCTATTAATAATTATATTAATATAACAATCACTATTATATACTTTTTTAAAAACTATTTAATAGTAGCTATATATAATTTTTCCTGAATATAATTACAAATACAATAAAAAAAATTTAATTTTAGTCTAAATTTAATAGCAAGCAACATAATCTCAAAATTTGATAATAGATATCTGTAATTAAATTAGCACAAATTTTTATTAGATTATCATCTATAATATATAAAAATTTCAACTGATTTGTTTAGTAATTCTTATATGATTGCTTGTATATAATAGTAATTTTTTTAAAAAAAATTAGCTATCATATACAAGCAATTACTCAAGAATTACTAGACCAAATCATTTGAAATTTTATATTTTATAGATGAATATTGATACTATCTAAAGAAAATTTTGAAATAATTTGGATTACTAGTTATTGAGATATCTATTATCAAAATTTGAGTAAAAATAGTTAATTATTAAAAATTTTAGTATTTTTATTCAAAATTTGATGATTGATATCTCTATAACTAGTAATTCAAATTAGTATAAATTTTTATTAAAGATAGTATTGTTATTCATATATAATTGGCCGGAGCGTAGCGACGGTCAATTAGTGTCTATGCAAAGTGATAAAAAATTACTTTCCCCAATATGCTTCAATTGTAAAAATCTTGACAAATTTTACTTTTTTGATATACTTGCATATATATAATGTAAATCTTATCAGAAATGGTATTTGGAAATTTTTTGTCTGTTTGCACGCGTGTCTATATTTGTGCTTTAATGTTACCAACATATGCATATTAATGCATTTGTATAATATGATGAACTTTATATGATGGGTTCCATGATACTATATGCAGTACAATATAGTATTTAAATATATTGGCTCCGGCCCTACAATGCTACGTATTAGCCTAGTATATAAAAATTTTAGACAATTTGGTCTAGTAATTCTTGTGTAATTGCTTGTGTACTTATTAGCAAAAAAAATATGTGTAAACCTCTATAAGTTTTTACGCAAGGGTAAACTTATGAAAAACTTACGATTAGTTCAGAGTATTACGTAGGGTAATAATTACGAAAGTTTACACTATAGTAACTTCAGAGTATTACAAAGGTGTAATAATTACAAACATTTACAGTATAGAAATTCGAAATATAGCAAAAAAATTATGAACAACAAATATTGAAAACTTGCAAAAACTAGCAAAAACTGGCATAAATCAATGATATATTACAATTAATTCATAATCAATTGCACATAATCTATCGAAACTCTTTCTGTCGATCACTTGTCCAAAATTTTAAACAAACGAAAACAAAATTTTTATTAGTAAAAGACGAAGCAGATATAATACTGGTTTTTATAAAGGTCAACCTTTTTTTGTTTAACTCTCGGGAGACTTCTTTATATATTCGGCAAGCAAGCCAGAAGCTTTAGTTGTGCAAGATAACTAGTAGTGAGTGCCCTTGGTACAAGAAATTCTAGTGGAGATACAAACATTTTTTTTCTTCGTCGACAAAGGTGTTATATTTTGGCTAGGCGGTGAACTAAAAAATGAGTTTTTCAACACACTTTCTAAAAGTTTTGGCTACAAAAACGTATTTTATCATACTCCTGCTATCATATTCTCGCTCGAAGTCTTTTTTTTTCTAGAATTTTGGATGAAAAGTGGGAAATTCAGTATACCCCTCCAAAAGATCAGCATTGTTGTTCCTATCCTAATCGGGAAGAAGGCATGCAGGTGAATAAACAGGAATGGACACGTAATGAGACGTGGCGCAATTAGTGTTCCAAATCGGATCAAAAAATGCAATCGATTAATCGGATAAAAATTTTTTTAATAATCGATTAAAAATTGATTGTACCAACTAATCGATTAATCGATTAGTTGGTACAATCGATTAATCGATTAATCGATTAATTGGGTTAATTGATTAATCGATTGATTGATTAATCGATTAATCAGATTAATCAATTAATCACATATTTGAAAAGCCAATCGATTAATTGTCGATTAATCGATTAATCCGATTAATCGATTTTTGATTTGGAACACTAGGCGCAATGGAGTAGGCTGATTTTTGGAAAATAAATTCTAGAACATTCCTTTAGTTTTCTTTTATGTACATATAATACTTTGGTGAGGCGTTTCCTTGTGCAGTATTATATAATTTTTATTAATTATTAATGCCTTCATAGTTTATTTTTTCTTTGCTTTTTCTTTGGTTTTTCTTTTTTGTTTTATTTTTCTTGGATGTATAATTTTGGTTTTTGGTTAATTTTGTTGGGTATTTAGTTTTGTTTCCCTATTTTAATCTTTCCCTTGTTTTTTTCTTCTTTATGAGAAGCTCAGAAAAGGAGTTTTTGAAGGAGTAGATTATGAAGTATAGTTGGTTTGTAACTATAGCTAATGAATTTTTTTTTGGCTTATACGTAAGCTGATACAGCTGGTCGCATCTAGGCGCAAAATTTATTTTGTAGCCGAATGAAGTCGAAGTCTAGGAATTGTAAATGTATTAAAAAGGAATTTTTAGTAATAATAAATCTATTAGATTTCAGCAAGACTGCCAAAGTCCTAAAAAAAAAAAATTACACATAATCATGCTTTTGCATATTTTTGTATGGTTTTGTATATTTTCACAAGGTTCGCAATTTAATATAAAATTTTATATTTTTTTATTTATTATTATTATTATACATTATATTTTAATTAAATATATATTTTTAATCAATATTATNAAAATTACACATAATCATGCTTTTGCATATTTTTATTTATTATTATTATTATACATTATATTTTAATTAAATATATATTTTTAATCAATATTATATATTTTATTATATATTATTATACATTCTTTACAAAAAAATAAAAAAATAACAAAAAAAATAAAAACAAAAAAAACTAAACCTGAAAAAATGATGAAAAAACAAACTGAAAAAAATAGTAATATTTTGAACCCTTTCGCATATTTTTGCTTTTTATATAAAATTTTGTAGTACCTAGTAAATTATATAAAATTGATTTATATTCACTTTACTCTTAAATTTAGAAACTATATTATAAGTTGATTTATTATGGTTTGAGTATTAGTATATTGATTTTTAATAACTAGAGTTAGCACATTTATCTATTTAAGTAAATGAAGAACAACTCTATTGGCATCACTTTATTGCTCTATTGAAAATAATTTGTTAATAGAGCCAATAGAGGCCAAATAGCATATAATATAGTATTTGTTAATAAGGGCACTGATAGGACCCCGAAATATACATAGATAGGTTAGGTATGAATTTGCTTATTTTTGAGATTTTTATACTAATCTTTTTTATTTATAGTAATTTTGCTTATTTTTGAAGTTTTTTGCATATCTTTCTTTTTTTAGTAATTCTATAATTAACCTGATCTATCTATGTTATTTTAGGGTCCTGAACTGATATTTATTAGATAATATTTTAGAAGA
Source organism: Gigaspora rosea (assembly GCA_003550325.1). Classification (NCBI taxonomy): domain Eukaryota; kingdom Fungi; phylum Glomeromycota; class Glomeromycetes; order Diversisporales; family Gigasporaceae; genus Gigaspora; species Gigaspora rosea. The sequence continues at coordinate 14,560 of QKWP01000101.1, forward strand.
TAAGAGGGTCAAGCCAAATCTTGCCTCATATAAAAATTTTAGCCAATTAAATTTGGCAAAAATATTACCTAGGAGTGAGGGGTAAGCCTCTATAGCAAATGGATATTAGGTAATAAATGTCAGCACTCTAACTAATATCTAATTTTATTAGCTCCATTAATTCTATTGGTCCTATTGGCTCTATTGGTTTGCAATTTTTTTAATAGAGTAAATCTATTGCCAATCCTGTTAATAACATTTTGGCAGATTTTTGGAATTTACTATTAAAAATTTCTAAAATATTTAACAGTAAATAACTTTTAATCTATAATCTGTTTTGATAAAACAACTACTAAAATGCTTACCCTAATAAACAATTTTAATAGATCTAAAATTATTAAAACCCAATTATATTATCTCTAAAATTATTATAATTTGTTTTACATCAAGTGTTTTAAAATTGGTTTAATCAATTCTAAAATATCTAAAGTAATACAAATCTTTATCAACTATAGAATTCTGTAATGATTTTAGATCTATTAGAATTGTCTTATTGGAATAAGCATTTTGGTAGTTATTTTATCAAAAATAGACCAATTAATCAAAAGTTATTTCTATTAAATATTTTTGAAATTTTTAATAATAAATTTCAAATATTCACTAATATGATTTATATAATCTTTATAAAATTATTATAGGGCATTTGATTATAATGAAAGTTAAAGCAACTATAATTTTTTTAATACAGAATGAATCATAATAAAAAATATTTTTATTGATATTTAATAATTTGAGTAATATGATCTATAATAAAAAAGGTATACAATAAGATTAGGTATATTAAAAAAAGTAATTTAATTATAATATTGAATATTTTGATATAGCATAACAGAAGTATAATTAATACAATAAACAAAGTTAAGTTATTTGATATCCAATTAAAAAATTTGCTATTATGAACATTATAAACTCCATTAAGGTGGGCCAGCATATAGATAGGTTTCATAGATCTTGGCCTAAGTTCAGATAGAGCAAATAAAAAGTAAAGTACAGAAATAGAACATCTATTTAAAGAATATTAGAGTAAAAAAACTATTAGTTTCATGGTACCTAACTGTCAGGCTAAACATGCTTTCTATATTATTTTGTTTATCAATATTAAAGAGCTCAAAAAGTTCTGGTTTTGTTATGTATTTGGTTATAACTTAGCAAATCTATTAGATGTTATATACTAAAAATTTATATGCTCTTTTCATATAAATAAGATTTTAAAATAGTAAGAAACAACTATTTTATTCTTTTCTTGGTTTAGCAGTAAATAAAATAAGACTTGTTTGGTATACTATAAGTATGCTAAAAAAGGTGTTAGAGAAAGCCTTTAGAGTATTGCTTTTTAATATAGCTCTATGGTCTATATCTGTAGTCACAATAGTGGATTTAAAAAGTTGTAACTAATCAGTAGTTATTGGTGCTCTTGCTGTCCAGAAAACATCAGCACTCTTCCAGATATGAATTTTTCATTTTCTGCTTTGCTTTTCATACACTCATAGTGAGAAATAGTAGTAGATAACAGTTTCTGTAAAAAAATAAAAAATATGAATAAAAAAATAAGAAAGTGTAATTGTATTTTAGAGACTGTTAGGGTGATACCAACTTTAATTTGCTATCCAATCTATTTCTAGCTAGTGTAATTGTTTGTCCAGCAATTGAAAAAAAGCTCTTCTAAAGCAATACTTGTTGCTTAAATGTATAATAATTTCTAGCAATTGAACTTAATCTTGAATATTTACACTGCCTTTTCTGCCACCAAGCTAATAGATTCACCTCATTTTTTAATAGCATGATCAAATATTTTTTCAATTCATTTTGTATACAATTCATTAAGAATTGGTATTATTTTCTTGTACAGAATTAATTAAAATAAAACTAATGAAAATAATTTTGTGTAGTTAATAAATCATTAGAAAAAACTGTAGTTGGTTCTAGAACTTGAGAGGAGTATTCTTTGAGAATTTACACTGTATTAATTGCCTTAATTTTTTTATTCATGGTTCTAAATGCTGTTAATTTTGTTTTTAGATCAAGCAATAATAAAATTTGAGAAGTTTTATCTAATAATAGCTAGTAATTATCTAATTTTTCATAGTTTGTACTTGCTAAATAATTTTATTGTTTTTGTATTGTGATAAGTAATCTTGAATGCTGAGAAAAATAAATTGAACATCACTATATATTGGAAACTTGAAGCAGAAAGAAGTCAGGTAGCACATTCAATTGGCTCTAAGAGAACTATTGTATTCTTTATTGTTTTAATTAAATAAATAGTTATTTTAATTTATATTTATTTATTATTATTATTTTTTATAAAAAAACCTATATTAATATTAGCATGATATGATCATTTTCATTTGAACATTTTTAATGAATGGCTAAATTGTTAGCTGCAAGCATATTTAAGATAGATTCTATCTTTTTTTACTTTTCTAAATATAGTAAGCAGAATTCCATTTATGCCTAAATTCCAGTTCAGGTGCTAGATAACCATTATTTTACAAATTACATAATTTTTTTAGATTATTAATTGTAGGTTGCACTGCTTTGATATAAGACATTAATAATTGCACTTTTGCAATTAATTTACTAATCAAATTAATTTCTTGACCAACTGCCAAGTTCAATACATGGGCTGCATATCAATAGTATTAAAAAAGAAAGTTATTATAACTTTCAAGCTCTTCTGCTACAAGTGCACCACACAGAATCATTGATGACATGTTATCCATATTTAGAGCCAAGGTTTTTCAGATATATAATGTTTTTTAAGATGCTTATTATTGTAGTAGCAATATTAATTCTCATATATTGTTCTTTCATTGGAATAATATCAAAAAGAAAGCATCTTAATTTCTAATTGAAATTAACAAAATGAATTATAAGACTAAGAAATGATATACTATTTGATGCAGTCCATAGATCAGAAGTAAATAATACTTTTTCTGGAATTTTATACAATGCTATTTTAATTTCTTCTCTTTTATTTTAAATAATTCTGTTATATGATCTTTTATTGTATTTTTGCTAGAAAATTGGTATTGCAGGTCAAATTTCAAAATCATTTCTCACTATTCTTTATATTTAACAATACAAAATAGTTGAATATTACAAATGATCCTTCTTATGACCAAATTGTCTCATTCTTGTTTTTTTTTCATATAAGAGTTTGTGTTTAAGAGTTTCTGCCCTTTTTTTAGTACTATTATACTATGTGTATTTAAATAACACTTAGTGTTGAAGTTGAACTTGTTGTAAAAATGGTGTTTTGTATACTTTGCAAATAGGTAAACTAGTATATTCTTTTATCTCTTTATTAAAGTATTCCCACACTGTTGAATTATATTTTTTATATTTTTTTTTTAGTTGCACCAAAACTCTAAGAAAAATAGTTTGTATTTCATCTTGTTCATTTTGATTATTATCTTTATTATCAGAATTAATTGGATTAATATTATAATATTCATTATCTTGAGTGCTTATATTTTCAAGATTTTGTTAATCATTTTTAACTGAATAAAAAATGGATTACTTGAACTATATTCTGTTAGTCCTGAATATATACTTTGAGTTTCTATATTATCAACTTTATTGATATCACTGTTATCGAATTTCAATCTTTTTGAAACTAAAGGTTAGAGATAAGTCAAGAAATATGCAATTACTAATAAATTTTTAATTATATAAAGAAATACTATATTTAAAATTCCTAACTAATTGTCTAATAATCTATGCAATAGGGCAAGCCTTGCTTTGATGCTAGTTCCTGTTAGTTTATAATTATTTTCTTTTTATATTATTATTTTATTAAAAAAATTATTTTATATCTAATATTTATCTTTTATCTTATTTGAAAATGGTATTTGTTAGTTAGCTGATATTATTCCATCTATATTATCCCAATATGCATATTGGGTAAATAATAGACTATATAGGTTTATTCAGGTATTAATTTATTTGACCAGTGTAAATTCTTGATAAATTGTTAGAATCAAATAAATTACTAATTAATTACCATTTTAAAAATGCCAAATTGAAACCCTGGGTCAGATAGCGCAGTGGTTAGCGCTCTGGGGTCGCATTCGCAAGTTCGCCGGTTTGAGTCTATTGGATGACAAAAACTGTATTGGGACCACGAATGGCCAGGATCTACATTGAGGCTTCGCACTTCTTCTCCATCTACGGACATGGTACTACAGTGAGAAGAGCTGTATGACATAGCCACGAAGGTCATGCGGCGTCCAGAAAAGGAAGAAAATCTGACAAGAAACGTCGTAAACATAAGGGATATCCACTATAAAAAGAAAATCGAGAAACATGTAAGGGGTACCTGACGATACCGCACCAACTGAAAATGGAAAGTGCTTCCGGGGCGTGGAAAAAATGGCCAACCTATATAGCACACCGGTGGATATTGATAACCTTAAAGCTACCTAAGAACTGCGAGGTACGGGGCACTAGGGCATGGTGGGCTGGCTGGATCCCCCAGGAAAACGGACAATAAGAGGAAGGTATAGGTTAATTAGGATGGAAACCTCTGATATAAAAAATGTAATATACGACCTTTGAAATTTGAATAAAGAGCGCCACTTGCGCCCCTAGCAATAGAACTAGGGTTTAATAAAAAAAATGCCAAATTCATATGAAGTGCTAATAATTTTAGCCAATCAGAGTGCTTTTTTATTATCCAATTACATCATGCGACCCAATTATAATTTGGATTAAAATTCTACCTAGTTTTATTTAAAATAGACAATTAGTTCAAACCTCTAGTTATAATAACCAAATTGAATATAGATTAAAATATAATATATATAAATAATATAACTAACTATTTAAAAAATAAATGGGCTGCCATATAGAAATAAAGCAGATTGACATTTTAAAAAAAATAATACCTTTACTTTCACAGCTTATATCTCAATAAATATTAAAGCTATATTGATGATTTAATATTCATAAGAAAGCTTAGATCGTAGGCTTTCTTTTGACTATTAAATCATTAAGATAGCTTCAATATTCATTGACATATGAGCTGTGAAATTAAAGGTATTAATTGTTTTAAAATGTTGATCTGCCTTATTTCTATTGACGGCAGCCCAAATAATAAAGAATTATATATAAATATATAAATTGTTCATAGATTTAGTTGGCACAATCTTTAAACCATTCTATTAAATTAAACTTCAACATTATATTCAAAATTGTTCTAATAGCTACTCCAATGACTCCAAATATAGAGTATAATTTTCAACTCACTCCAATTTTGTATTTGATGCTGCATCGAAGTAAACTACTCAATTAACAAACCTTGATTATATATATGTAGTGATGTGACCTCCTGCTAATGCTGATTTTGGCTGATGTTGATGTTCACGTGATGATCAACAGAAGTTGGCCAATAGTAAATCACGAGTATCAACTTTGAAAAAATCAAAAAGTTGCATAAGAAACTACACAATATGCATTAAAAAAAGTTTTTCTTAAACGATTTACTATAAAAATTGCTAGCTTCTAACCCAAATATAAAAACTATCCCTAAACATAACTAAATTTTAAATAAGTTGACGAGCAATTAAACTAAATGTCATATAAACGTCAACATCAGCCAAACTCATTATCAGCCATGCAATGGTGATTAAATGATTGATCAAATTATAAATAACTAAAAAAACTAATTAGAAAATATATTGCACGGCTAAATAATACAGAATATATAAACATAATAAAAACTTTCGAAAATATTTTCTCAAATAATTACTACCGGTAAGATAATTTCTTCTATTTGCAGACTAAACTTTTAATACTAACTCTGTTAATAGTTTATTTAAATCAATGAATTATTAATGGGTATCCGTAAGCTGTACTAAATTTAGTACAAAAAGCTTAATTTAGTACAGTTAAAAAACTGAAATTTAGAAAAAATTTGATTATTAACCTTATATCAAATTTTTATAATAGATAAATATATATCTATTTAACCTACTTGTAATTTTAGAAGCATATTTTTTTGATAAAATTTATATTTATTGTTATTTATTAACCCAAAAATGAATTTAAAAATAAAAAATTATTAAAGTCTAATACAAAATTTTACTTATAATAAAATTTAAAAATTTTATTATTAAATTTTAATAAAACTATTTTTAATATAAAATATTTAATATAAATTAATTTTTTTTGTAAAATATTTTTAATATTTTATAATAATTTATAATAAAATTAAATTTTTAAACTAAAAATTTTTATTAAAAAATTTAATTAATTTTTAAAGTTTTAAACTAATTTATAATTATCAAAATATTTTATTAATATAATAGCTATAAATTGTTTTTAAGTTTGTAGAGCTAGTTTTTCTGATTCTAATGATAATAAAATCATTAAATTTGACCAAAAACTCACTGAGTTACAAAGATTTTTATATTTAGTTCATACATATATACGTATATATATATATATATATATTTAAAAAAATATATAATTATAAAAACTAAAATCTATAAATTTTTATAAAATTTTTAGTTAATTTTAATAAATTTATTTTTACTATAATCAGAAAAGCTAGCTTTATAACTGGTTAAAATTTAATCTATATTGGCTTAGTAAAATTTTTTATATTAATTTATTTTTACTCTCTTAAATTGAATTTACTATAAATTTACTATTAGTTTACTATTAATTTACTATAAATTTTATAAGTAAATTCAGCCATTTTTGGATTTGTATCACCTTATAAAAATCTAGTAATTTTATTTTAATAATTTTTTTTATACTTTTAAAATCAAATATAGATTAAAAATAATTTATATTTTTATTATTTTTATTATTATATTATAAATTTGTATTTTTAATTATTTTTTTCTACTGTACTAACTTTAGTACAGCAAATTTGGCAAAATATAAGTTTTGGTTAAAGTTAATTTATACAAAATTTTTATATGTAACTTATACTAAAATTTTGAATGAAAAAAATATTAGTATTAAAGTATATTTTAGCAAAGTTTTAAGTAAAAATTATTTTTTATTGTTATAAAATAATTTTTTTAAACTGTACTAAATTTAGTACAAAGAGCTTACGGATACCCATTAATGATAATGTAAATTATTGACTATTAATAATATTAATGATTGCATTGTTAACTACTAATGATATAAATAATTGCATTGTTAACTATTAATAATATTAATAATTGCATTATTAACACTTAATAAGATTAATAATTGCATTATTAACTATTAATAAGATTAATAATTGCATTATTAACTATTAATAATATTAATATTTGCATTATTAATTGTTTTTTTTTATTAACTAAAAACTCAGAGGTCCCATCACTATATAAATATATGTATATAGTTAAATATTAATATTGTTTTGTCATGTGATAATGGTTCTAGGCTTCCTGTACATACATATCATAGAACAGATTTAGATGTTGGAACCTTGTTAAATTCTGTTCATCCGAGTATACTTCATTTTTATTATTGAAATAATTTTATTAGATGTATTTACTGTATATATATATTTATATAGTATTACCTGTTATGCACATGTTTCTATCGTAATATTTTACAGAATATTTACAATACAATATATGTACAGTATAAATATTTTTAATATACGGACGAAACATATGCACACACCCTTCAAAGTTGTTTTTTCATTGAACATTCACAAGAAAATGTCTGCAAGGACATATGAAATATGTACTCATGATCAAAACAAAATTTAAAATATAATCGTATAATTCCAAGAATAAAACAAAAAGGAAACATTTGCTTATTATTATATATCAAAATTAGGAATCTTTAAATCTCATGATCTTGTACAAATTATAAATCAGCATTAACACCTTCTAATTACGTACATATGTATATTCCTATTTCAATCAAAATTTATTTAATTTATTTTTTGAACACAATCCTATTATAAATGAATATTGTCATCGAACATCATTGAAACCTTTTAAGGAAAAAAATACATTGACTCCGAAATGAGAATTATGTATGACGATCAAATAGATTATCTACATTCCAGATGGAATAAAATCTAAAAACCTACGGCCGTAACTTAATTCTAATGGCCGAACTATGATAGACCCGCATCTAGGGGTGCATACCGGACAATGCCTGCGTACGTACGTACGTACGTATGTTTATAATAATTGAATGAATTGATGGTAGCAATAGAAATTACGAGCTTATTTTGAGAGTTAAAATGAAGCAAAACTTTCACGTCAAATATGAGCAACAGTAATAGTTCGTCAAAGCGATGAGTTATAAAAACATAATATTAGCATCATTATAGATATATTCGGATGGTATCCATTACTTTGCACAGTAATTTCACGTTACCACAAAATTAATTTCTGCTTTACATATATGTATCTAAATCAGATATACGCGATTCAATACTGTAATATCGATATACTATCACCGATAACTATATCACGATCACGGGAACACGAGATATTAAACAAAAAAATACCATGACCTGTATGTGTACAGGCGGAAACTCCCTTTTCGTTATTAATATCTACGGCTAAGAATATTTTAATTACTTGGACTCGGATCTTCTAATTGATGTATTACGGTAATTTCAATACATAAGGGCTTCTCGTATCACCATATGATAAAGTTTATTATTAATCAAAGATGAAATCTTTGTGAATAAATGATTACAAAGAAAAGGTCTGTGGAGGCTTAGCGAGCAGGTAGTTTTTATAGTAAGATGTGATACATTCGAGTTGCATCTCGATCCAATTTTGCCTAAAAAAATGTAGTACTTACATAATGCAGAAACAATTGAAATTTCCAAAACGAGGAAATTAAAAACAATGAGTTCAAACCAACGCATGTTAGATTAGGTAACTTGTATTACTTATGGAATAATGATTTGACAGCAGTCGCATTACAAGAACGTTCCATTGTACTGTACAGCTTCAATTAAAACTGATATAAACTAATAAAAGTCATTTAAAAAAAAAATAATAATAAAAATAAAATAAATAAAAATAAACAAATCGAAAATGATAATATTTATTATACAATACGCAATTATAATTCCGGTAACAATTATTTTTGGTAAATGCAGGTACCAAAGTACTGTAACTTTATTAATCATTATAATATATTATATTATAAAATTCGCCGAATTTGCATATATTTTATAAAATAAAAGACATAATTAAGAGTCATTTTGATCAGCTGTTTAAATATGGTCAAATTAGGATCAAATTTGATTTATTTTGACCAACCATTGTAATAAATACGGTAAATATCCAAAGTATCGGCTTTTACAGTTAAGTGAATGCCAGTTCATTTATATTATAAATTTTTATTTATCATATAAAGAAAATTGATAATTGACCAATTTAAAATTTATGTAAGTGGCTTGAAATAAATTTTAATTCAGTAGAAATATGGATATTTAAATTATTACTTTGATCAGTGTTGTATTTGGGACAGTTGAGATAAATTTGAGATTCTTAAAAAAATATCAATAAATCAAATTTATTAAAATATTTTTTTTTAACTCTTAAATAAAAATGATTTAAAATTTAAATTATACATATATATATTATTATTTCTTTATATAACTTTTAAATTAAAATTGGGAAAAAAATGGGACAAAGTGGGACGTCCCAAGATAAGACAAAAAAACTCGGGACTGCCAATGTACAACATTGCGTGCGATTACATATTATGAATTAGTTTTTCAATAATGCATCTCTGATTGAGTATAATTGCTTGTTTCACAGACTCATAATCAAGGAAATCGATTACCGAATTCCTCCGAAAATAATCATCCCGAAAGTAAACACCAATTACAATTAATATATCCCGAAAAGAAGCACCCATTATATAATAGAAATAAGCCACTAAATATCAAATAATTCAAATTATTGTACCCGAAATATTTTCGGAGGAATACGGTAAACCCATTAAAAATAGTAAACCCTGTTAAGATTTCGAGGAATGTTTTTGCCCTTTGTTCGGAAGAGATAAGGAAAAGCCGCGATAGTGCGTACGGTCTTGCTCAAATAGTAACTTTTTTATTTTTATTTTTTTTCTTAAAAAAAAAAAAAAAATTGATATCGGGACCAACGACAAAATATGCTTTGTTTGGATCATGAGACTCTATATTTTCCTGTCGTGTATTCAAATTTGACGTTGGGTCCTAGGTCAAGATATTATTTTGTTTGGATCATGGGACACTAAAGTTTCCTGTCGTGTATTTAGATTTGATGTCAAAAACCTAGGTCAAAATACAACTTATTTGAATCAAGAAATTTGACATCCGTACGTATCTCGCCAAAATACGACATTGATCATGAGATTTTAAATTCCTGTAGTGTAACTCAGAGTATCAGGGACTCTTGTGGCGCTGCAAGTTAAAATCCTTGACCACATCAGGGATGTTCATAGCGATGCAGCAACTATTTGGATAAAACATGAAGATCAATTCTAATTTTTTCTTGGCATAAATGTTTTATCCAATAAAAAAATCTCAATTTTATTGACGTTTCAAAACTTTTGCGCCTGTCGGGTTTTTATGATTTTCCCGACAACCATTCTCCGGTACCTAGTTCCTACTAACCTTAACTCTAAATGTGATCAAATTTTAACTCTAAATTGGGTTTAATATTATCGATCTGATAACGATTGAGAGAAAATGAATTATGGAAAAAATGATGAGTATTGATTAAACAGTATACTATTCGTTCTGAACTACTTGCTATCTGAATATTTGTGATGTAAAATTGACATTTAGAACTTATATGTCGCACAGCACAAAATAAGCGAGTTTACGTGGTGGCTGGAATATTACATATTTGTAAGATCCCTTTGCTAAAAAAAAATAATAATTAATAAATAAATAATAAAACAAAACAAGATAAAAAAAAAAAAAAAAAAAAAAAAAAAAAAAAAAAAAAAAAAAAAAAAAAAAAAAAAAAAAAGATAAAAATGATAAGATAAAAACGATAAAGAAAGATAAAAAAAAAGATAAAAGAAGAAAAAAAAAAGTAATAAATAATCAAATATAAATTAATTAATCGTATGTATAATGACACGATTCTATACCAAATTCGGGTATTTAAAATAGCCCCATAGCATACAATTGGTGAACGCAGTTTGTGAAACAATCTAGAAAATGAAAACACTCGGTTAATTAAATTTTGAAAAGGAAAAATTGGTAGTATATTTGGTGTTAATTAAAGTTACTGAAAGTGATTAATAATATTCGATTGATTTGCATGTCATGGATATGCCGCAGAAATCACGGAATCAGATAGTAAACATGGAATGCGTCAAAGATAGCGGCACGGAAATATCATAGATGTAAGGATTTACAGTATCTCTTACATTGTTGGCTGAATTGTCGGTACTTAGATACCCAATCATCCTCACTCTTGCGCAAATCTGTATTTATATCGGCAATACAAATACGTATAAGTCCGAAGATGATCATATGTCGGACATTTTGAGGTAGTACAAGAATGTGATTTTTAAAGGACCCTAGAAAAACCATGCTCTAAAAGGATTAACATTTTCCGAAGACTCTCGAACAAAACGATTGACTCTTCTTATGATGCAATGTACCAAAAACTATAATTTGCCTGAGAAATAGTGTAAGGGATAACTAGTATGATTCGGACCGGGCGGGTATTTTTAAAGTTCTGAATTTCAAATCGGACCTAAAGTTAGGGTCCGAAACCGTATTACGTGATCCGCGTTCGGTCCGGATCCGTGAAATTTCAAAAAAGAATTGTGGATGCAACGTCGGCCACTTAAAAATTATAACAAAATAATGTAAGTACGAATCTGAACTTTTATAAATGAATGTCACCAGAGAAAAACTAATTCAGGTTTCATGTTTATTTTTTAATAAACTTGAAGCCTGAGGTAGCATTGGAATGTAATTAGTTGTAACTTGCCATTTAAAATATGGAAAATAGTATCATATATATGCGCTGTTATAATGCAGCATTTATTTTTTCTCGTTATTGTTGAATCACATTTATACGTGTAGAAGGTCTTTATTGTTATTTAAGACCAAAATGAAAAACGGCATTCTTTGTTTGTCTCAAAAAAAAAAAGCCTAAATCAGTCAATCAGCGTTCAGTATTAATCTAATAGACTGGACCAGGTAATACCCGAACGGACCTTGTGGGTCCAAACCGTGTCGATTCTGATAAATCATGGGTTCGAACTCGATTTGTCAACGGACCGGATCCGGACCGGACCCGGAACCACTAGGGATAACAATTCTAAAAATATAATTTACGAAAATCTTGACGTAGATCCATTATCCATTATATCATTAATAATCGACAATTTATCACCGATGAAATACGATTAGTATTAGTTAATTTAATAAAAAAAAATCAATTGTGTAATATTTCAATATTTTCGGACTTTCTCGGTATTTTATTTCTTTAAATTGGAAAACAAATAAAATTTTTGTGAGTTGTCAAGTAATCCATGCATTCGGAATAATCAGCTGACTATAAATGTATTCACATCGTTACTTGATATTTCACATCTTGGTTAGTTCTATCTTGTCAATAAATCACGTACAAATGTTTGATGAGTCATTTAACATAATTGATTTACAAGCCTTAAAATCAGATGTGTTTTCATTAATTCCATAAACGTTCAACAAATTTTAATATTTATGTTCTAGTACCTGAAACTACTGTCCACATGACGACACTTAGGGGGTTAAAGTTTACACAATCACCGAAAAAAAAATATATTGTTCGTAGATATTGGTAAAGATTTTATTTGTTATTCACTATCATTTCAGATGATTAATTAATTAACCGAAACTATTAGATAATGATCTTAAATATCCGAAACTATTATTTAAATGATCTTGATTATTTTAATGAACTTTAAATTTTAAATATAAATAGACAGTTTGTTTCGTTTGACTTTTTACTCTTTCTTCACTTATGATTATACGAAATAAAACAATATGAATAATATTAATGAAATAAATAACTTCGTTTCTTATATTAACGGCCCAATAGTTTTTCCAAGAATCTTTAGAATTAATGTTAATTCGCATATTCAAAATTCACAATACACAAACGCGAGAAATCGTAATCGTAATCGTAATCGCAATCGCATTACTGCTTATAATTTGGTTAGAAAACGAATTTCCGAAGAAGGTTTTTTAATAAATGTCACTAATGGCCAGGTTATTGGACCATCTACGAATATAATATGGAGAAATTTAACCCCTGCTGAAAAAAACATCTTTCGTAATTATGCGATACAAATTCGCTCCATTATCGGTAATGGAAACTGATACAAACTTTCGTCTTTGGCAAAATCATTAACACAAAATTTTTCTGGCAAAAATTTCGCTACTAAATTATCAACTAATAGAACTTCAACAATTTCGTACAAATTCGTACAAATTCGTACAAATTCGTACTTTTTTTTTTTTTTTTTTTTACAAATTTCGTGCCTTTTTTTTTATAAAAATAATTTGGCAAATCTGAATATATGCGTAAGATTTTATTATAGAAGTAAAATATAATAATTATGTTTAAATTCTTATAAAATTACTACATATCACTAGTTGTGATCGATCATCACCGACAATAGGGGTAGGGTTAGGTGCAGTTATAGGATATGTAAGGGGTTAGGTATAAAGGTCCAAATTTATTTTGTACAAGATTTTTTGGGTCCTGAACATTTTTACTTAGACCAATTACTTAGTACATTTTTGAAGTATAGATGATTTCAAATGGTGATAAATAGCAAACTCAATTATTATATATACTGTAATTATTTAAATATTTAAATATTTAATAGTTGAGTTTAAATATTTAATAGTTGAGTTTAAATATTTAATAGTTAAGTTGTTATAATGTTTTATACGTAGAATTATTGTTTATTTTATCAAATAAAATTTATGTTAATCTTTCTAAAATTTGGTTTAATTGAATAGTGAGATCTTCGATAAAATTGTTTGTTAATAAAAGAACTTTTTTAATTATTGCGTATCAAGAACCAAAAATGAGAAAAAAACAAATATTTATAAACTTGAATAATTTATTGACTAATTTGATTGATTTACATCACAAAATTTTTTTACTAGGTACGTACGTAGGTACGTAGGTACATATCTAGTTCATAAAATTTAAAATATACTTTTCTGTTAAATTTCAATTCAATGGTGGTGTTTTGAAACATTTCTATAGACCTTACCATTGAAAATCAAGTTTAAATTATTGTTACATTGTTTCAAAAATTCCTATTAGGTAATTTTAAATATAGTAAATTTAAAGCCTGTGTCTTTATTCATTATGAAATACCGGAGTTTTTTTTAATCATGTGATGATCCGTAGTCACTGTACTTACCAAAAACGTTAATAATCTGGTCATATGAACAATAATTTTCATATGAACAATAATTTTTCATAACCTAATACTATAATAATTTAAATCAATATTTCTAATATGCTTCATTAATTTATAAATCCAAAAGATTAAAAATATATATACTGATACCTTTGTTATTAAAAATGTTTCTTAAACTAAGTCTTTTAAATACAACATGGTAGATTCCCACGCACATACCCTGTAAAATCTTAGATATTCTTTTTTGCTTTCGATAAAAACATTTCATAGCCGAATATAATGTGTAACAATCCTCATAGGTCCAGTAACAATGCAGCTCGTTGGGCTATTGTTGTCATTCACGGAAAAATACACTCAATAACTCCGGGTTCAATGCAGATTGCCCAGCACATGTAAAAAATGCATTATTTGTGTTACCAATGAAATGTTCGTACTTACGTACGTATGATGATCTAATCTACCGCATTGTTTTTTTGACATATGCTCCACAACATATATTGTGAACATGCGAGTGAAACAGTTGACTAGCATTTAATTGATGTTAGATAAACTGGATGATGTCCATTATTACAGTATTAAATTAAAATCGCGTTTTAATATTAACCACACTACATTATATATGAATAATATATATACAAGAGAAAAGGAGGCGCCACCGGCGCCTCTATATTAATTGAAATATTTTTTATTGTGAGTTGTTTATGTATTATTTTTTATGATTTGTTAATATTTATTAATTATTTATAATTAATAGTGTATGCTATATGCTTGATAATATATTAATGCTAAGGAGTGTGTAATTACCGTGTAAAGAGTACGTTAGAATTTTAAGATTTAAAATTTTTATTATGTAATTATTTTGTATGAATTATATCGACTGTACTATTGTAATTTTCGAATAAGAGAGCTTGGTACTGTTATGCCAGATTTACTTCTAGTGGTTGATTACATGAAATTACAGGGACAGAGTTTTAGATAATTATTATAAAAAGAGCGTGAATTTATGTGACATTTATTTTAGAGAGAACGCATGCTATCTTTAACTAAAGATGAGCGTTGATATTAAAATTTTAGCGCTTTCACTAGAAATTTAGCGTCTGTGCGATTGTATATACATTAGCTTTAATGCTATAACTGCTTAATGTCATTTGATGGATTTTGAATTGATTACGTCATTCTTAAATTTTCAATTTTTGAAATAACTTGGGTCTATTCTTAATACAACACTACGAAACTTAAGTGCTCCAACTATTGGGTGTGACAAATAAGCACTGGCTAATTTATTTATATTGTCACGGGTTAAACGTGATATTTCCCGATGATCATCGGAAGTACACTACGCCACATTATCATGTGATAATCGATTAACAATCATAGTCGATCCGACATACAATTAATCGTTCATAATCGATCATACATACTCGAGACTCAGCTTATAACAAATAACAAGAAATCTAGAAAGAAAACAAAAATTATGAATTAGCTAAAATTAATATTACTAAACATAGCCATCGTTATTATAATCATTTAATACTTATCCTCATAAACCCTTTAGTTATAGTGATTGTACCGGGATTCTTCCATGATCAGACATCAGTGATTTTACCGTGATCTTTTGTGATGAAAGATCGATTATTCCCAAATCGCATTAATTCATTAGTCTACTGAAAGTTATAAAAACTCTATAATTTTTTCTCTTGTAAAAGACACTCATCTTTTTGAGATTCCAATATCCATATAATAAAATTACCTTAATAAATTGTCAAATTACCAAAATCACGCCTCTGGCGAGTTACATTAATTAATAAAATTCTATATTTTCGTATATTACACAAAAAAGGATACATATCCACTTCCACATATCTCTGATCTCCTCGACACTTTCGGCAAAGCCCAATGGTTTTCTACGTTAGACCTAATAAGTGGGTATTGGCAGGTTGGAATAAATAAAAAAGATATTGAAAAAACCACATTTATAACAAAATACGGTACTTACGTGTTTAAAGTAATGCCATTCGGCCTCTGTAACGCCCCCGGAACCTTCTAACGATTAATGGATATGGTGCTAGAAGGATGTATTGGAGATTTCGCGGTAGTATACCTAGATAATATAAATATATACTCAAATTCATTAGAAGAACATTTAAAGCATTTAAAAATTATTTTTAACAGATTAAGAAAGGCAAAATTAAGATTGAATCTAGAAATTGCATTTTTTTTAAATCCGAAATTAATTACCTGGGACATGTAATTAATAAGGAGGGGGTAAAACCAGATGAATCAAAAATTGAAAAGGTTAAAAAATTCCCAACACCAAAAAATCTTTGACAATTGAGGGGATTTATTAGGTTAGCATCTTATTATCACCATTTTATCAAGGGATTCGCAATGATAGCCCGACCGCTTCATAAACTACTAGAAAAAGACGTCCCCTACAAATGGAAAGAAGATCAACAAAATGCCTTTGAAACTCTAAAAAGACATTTAATGATGGCACCTATTTTAAGATACCCAGATTTTAAAGAAATGTTTTATTTACACACCAATGCCTTTGGTGTAGGTTTAGGTGCCATATTGGCTCAGAAAGATAAAGGCCACAAAGAATATATGGTAGCCTATGCAAGTAGAGGACTTTCTAAGACCAAACATAATTATTCAACTCCGGAAGTTGAATGTTTGGCAGTCGTACGGGCTGTTGAGCATTTTCACTATTATTTAGGTGCCAAACATTTTACTATTATAACGGACCATGCCGCTCTTAAATGGCTCTATACGTCGAAACCAAAAGGAAAGAGGGCCCTGTTGGATTTTGAGGTTGCAGCCTTATGATTATTCAATCATACACCGTGAGGAAACATTCAAATGTCGATGCACTATCTAGAATGTATCAAAAAGAAAGAAGAACAACCTAAGCTTGAGGTGAACGATATTGATCAGGAACTTCTTCTGATTGGGAGCCTGATATTGATAACGTTAACTCCGAGAAAATTGTCATTGTCATAGCATGAGATTCTGGAATGAGAAGCAGACATCAAGTAGAGAAAGTGGATAAAAGCACCACAAAAATGTTTAGTTTTTATCAACATCACCTCAAAATCAAAAAATTTATCAGAAAGAGAATGGACTACTACTTTCCTCCCTACTCATTGGTGTTCCTTCTAACATAACTTAATTATAATAACATCAGGAAATTTTATATATAGATATTGATCGATATATAACAGTTAATCGTTTTATATTGATTAAAAAATAACGATATCTATTGATTAACTGGCTAAAAATCGATATATATCTAAATCGATATATATCATTTTCTATATTAAATCGTTATATATCTACAAATCGATTATAATCAGAATTATTTAAACCAATATATAACGATTAACAGATCTTTAACGATTACATAGTGTTTTGACCACAACGATATATAACGATTAACAGATCTTTAACGATTACACAGTGTTTTGACCACATTACAAAAATTTCATCCCAGATCACTGGGTAAAAAAAAAAAAA
>QKWP01000101.1:33684-126665 GCA_003550325.1 Gigaspora rosea
TTTTTTTATAATAATATATAATATATGTAATATTTAAAATATAATATATAATAAAAAAATAAAATTTTATATTAAATAGCGAAAACTTGTGATTATTGTATATTTAATAAATTAAAATATTATATAATAATAATAAATAAAAAAATTTATAATTAAATTGTGAAAACTTGCGAAAACCTGTAAAATGTTCAAAAAGCATGATTATATGAATATAATAATTATTAATTGATATCATATTCGATATAACCGGATATATATCGATTACTATCACTTTCGATAGTAATCGATAGGGTATTAATCAGATATTAATCGATTACTATCACTATCAATAGTAATCGATAGGGGTGTTGATAATCGATATATACCTTACTGGTTAGTAATCGATATATATCTATATATAAAATTTGCCGATGAACCTCTATATCTATTTCGAGTTCCCCTTTTCACCCCATCCAATATACCATACTTCCTTTCATTATTCTTAAACACATCTCTTTATAACTTACCTTAAATGTTCTCATTTCCATCAATCCACCGAACACCTTCTCTAATCTTTTGGTCTCCCACCTTCAACTCCAATATCTGAATTTTTTCTGAAAACCACTTATTCTACCTATTATATTAGATTAGTTATAGTACTATATTAAATTATAATAATTAAAAATTTATTACCAGTCTTATTTTACATTCTCCGCACCTTCAACATCTTCAGCACTCTTGACTATTTTTTTTTACCTTTATTTTTGTTATTACTAATAATTCCTTTTATTTCTTACTTTCGATAATCAAAAGTAACAAAAATAATTAAATACCTAAAGTTTAGATCAAAAATCTTCTAGACGTTAAATTATTAAGAACTTTAATAGAAGTTCAAAAAATATATATACATATATTTTAAATTTCTTTAATTACACTACCAGACAAAAAAAAGGGGTACTCTACCTGTAAGATGCATATAAAGCTAGTACTGGCGGGGTATTACTATCCGGTTGGGAGATATCAGACCCGCCGGTAGAGCTATCGGGATAGTGAACGATATTTACGAGCTAACATCAGAGAAATACAGAGAGAGAATTATGAAGGAGTTAGGGTACTTTGGCGTAAAAGGAGTTAATTCGGGTGTAAAGGGTTAAAAAGGGATAAATCAGTATATAATTAAACAAAGGGTTATCTAACGATATCAATCGTTAATCAGCAGAAACAATCAAACAATACAGCAGTTAAATAAATCTATCTATAGTCCAAAATGTATTATCAATAAAACAATCAAATATCGGCGTATCGGCGTAATGTGTATCAGCAGCAGTGTCAAAATAATCAAACAATAAATAAAATAACTAATAAAACAAATAACAAAACAGCTAACAAGCAGTATTGAGAAATCGATAATAAAAGTGTATATAAGTTGCCTTTGGCTTTGAAATGCCTACTAACTTATATAGGGTCAAGGTTTATTATTAAACAAAGGATCAGATCGAAGTCTGAAGTCTTTATTGAAGGCAGAATTCGAGCTTTTAAATACATGTTACTAGATACATAAATTAATTACAGTAGTCTATTCAAGAAAACTTTTATCTGCGTCAACTTATTTTTAGAATCATTCGATTCTTTTCAACACCAATCCCTTCATTAATCACATTAGTTTCAACCACGCCTTTGCCTTATTTAAAAGTTCCCTCTGCGAAAATGAAATTCTGAGACATATTGGCAGATTCCTAAAAATATTTGAATGCTCGAGGCATCCAAGATAGGCCAAATATTCAAGTGTCACTATGAGACACGTACAGAAGACTTCTTATTCAAGCGCGTTGGTGTAATCAGAGGCCGGATGATGATAGTCGATCCATTTTCTGATTGATTATCGTATCTATAATAGACTTCGATCTAATACTTAGTATGATATCCCAATAAAGTAATAAGCAATAATATATATATGTATAACAAAATAGGAAATAAAAGAGATATGTATATATTAACAAATAAAGAAATAGAAAAGAATATTCGTATGTCAATCGGTCATCGATCAAATCGATGATCGGGGTTTACGGTTCAAGAGTTCAGAGTGATCAACATAATTTGGTTACAGGATACCGATAGGGCTATCAGAAAAGAAAAATTTTAATTTTTCTAGTGTAACAGGTGTTAGCTACCATAAATAAGTACTGCGCAAAAATTGAGGATGTGTTCAAACCTGTAAGACGCATTTCATGCCTGGTACTGGCGGGGTTAGCTACCATAAATAAGTACTGCAGGAGGTTGAACATAATTAGTGTATTTAAAATTTAAAATTAAATTAAAAAAAAAAGTAATCCAGAAGGAAGGATTCTACCAGACCTCCCAACAAAATCTGACTTTAAAGATCAATCCAGCCCAGGTAGTCGGTGTTCTGGCAAAATAAAGATAGAACCATTAAGGTATCAACTATTAAAGACATATTTAATGGAGCATACATTACCCCATAAAATAACTCAACAAGAACAAAGAAGTATACAGGCTCAAAGCCAATTCTTTACAGTAAAGGACGGGTTAATCTATAAGAAAGATAAAAACCTAATTAATAATATATTGAGAGTAATACAAAAATATGAAGTGGAACTGATTTTATACTTAATTCACACTCATCCATTAGGAGGACACTTAGGAATCAAAATAATGTTCAATAAAATTCGGAATAAATACTATTGGCCACAAATATACACCGATATCCGACGATTCGTTCGTACCTGTAATGTGTGCCAAAGGAGGAGAAAAAACTTAGTTAAACCTTCATTACATCCAATTCCAGTAGAAGCACCATTTTTCAAAATTGGAATCAACATTGTCGGCCTGTTACCAAATATGCCGCGAGGTAACCGTTATATTGTAGTCACTACAGACTACATGACGAAATGGCCTGAAGCCAGAGCGATTAAGCATGCTAATGCTCAGGAAGTAGCTGACTTTCTCTATGAAGACATAGTATGTTGCCATAGTTGTCCACGGTACTTACTATCTGATCGAGTGACACATTTTCAGAATAACCTAATAGAAGAATTCCTAAAAAATTTACTATTAACCATCATTATTTGACGCCTATCATCCACTGACAAACGGATTAGTAGAATGGTTTAATAAAACACTTTGTGAATCTATATCTAAACTAGTTACAAATGTGAGAGAATGGGATTCACGTATACCTTCAGTGCTCTTTGCGTATAGAACCACCAAACAAAATACGATGAAGACAACCCCATTCTTCTTAGTGTACAGAAGAGAAGCCCTTTTTCCTATTCATCTCGAGGAAAATGAAGAGTTGTTAGAAGGAACTATTCTTCAAAGACTCTTTGATTTAATCGAAGTAATACCTGAAGTAAGAAACAATGCTGTCAAAAGGGTCGAAAAAGCACAAGAAAGTATTAAGAAAAGACATGACCAGGATCTACCACCTATAGCAGAATTAAAAAGAGGAGATCTTGTATTAGTATACAAAGCTTCTCAACAACACTCAAAGAGTCATAAACTCCATCCAAAATGGAAAGGTCCTTTTATTATACATAAAGTCCTTAAAAAGGGTGTATATAAACTCCGGACTATGGAAGGAAACATAATAAAAACGCCAATAAATCGGAAGTTACTAAAGAAATACTATGAACGTTATTAAGATTAGTAATATAATTTTTATGCGTGGGACGCATAAAATAGGTCTGGGCAAATGTCACGGGTTAAATGTGATATTTCCCAAAAATCATCGGAAGTACACTACGCCACATTATCATGTGACAATCGATTAACAATCATAGTCAATCCGACATACAATTAATCGTTCATAATCGATCATACATACTCGAGACTCGGCTTGTAACAAATAACAAGAAATCTAGAAAGAAAACAAAAATTATGAATTAGCTAAAATTAATATTACTAAACATAGCCATCGTTATTATAATCATTTAATACTTATCCTCATAAACCCTTTAGTTATAGTGATTGTACCGGGATTCTTCCATGATCAGACATCAGTGATTTTACCGTGATCTTTCGTGATGAAAGATCGATTATCCCCAAATCCCATTAATTCATTAGTCTACCGAAAGTTATAAAAACTCTATAATTTTATCTCTTGTAAAAGACACTCATCTTTTTGAGATTCCAATATCCATATAATAAAATTACCTTAATAAATTGTCAAATTACCAAAATCACGCCTCTGGCGAGTTACATTAATTAATAAAATTCTATATTTTCGTATATTACATATAAAAGGATACAATTCTGCCTCTAACAATATAAATACATTTAGTTGGTACTTATTTGTCACGCCAAATGATTGGTTACACCCCAGCGGCAAATGGAAGAGGGTTGTCACTTGATCTCAAAATTTTTCAAAAATTGGAACTCAGAATTATTTATTATTAATAATTTAATACTACAAATGTATTACGTAGTCATATTAATAAATTTTAAAAAAAGGAAATAGTCATTAATTTTAAATAAATCTTTCTTATTTTTTATTATTAATTTTTAAAAATATGATGATACAACTCCCTGGTGCACGAAACCTTTGAATATTGGAACTTTCGTTCGTCATAGGAAAAACATAGTTTAATAGATCGAATAAATATAATCAATGTTCATCTGTATTTAAAAATATAACCGATTTACAAAATTTAAGTTTTGAATATTGGTGATTCATGATTTTAAGATCTTTATGTTGGCATGACTGAAGGACTTTATATAATTAAGCCAACTGATATAACCAGTTTGTTCTATTGAAAATTTTTATGATAACTTGTACTGACACCAAGCAATGAAACATGCTAGTCAAGACAAAACCCGCAAGAGATTTTATATAGTTAAGGTTGAGTTCATTGCATTAGAATTATTCTTTCTACCTTGATTCGGGATTTATTTGTTGATACAGTATATAGTATAGTTAGAGCTATCATCGAAATTATTGTGCCTTTTGTATAAAAATTTTATAATATAACTTGCTCGCTATTCCAGCTATCAAAAACGCGGTTAAAGTTGAGTTGGTTGTATCAGATTATCGTAATTTATTGTTAAAATTCTGTTACAAATCTTATTTTCTAATGCAGTGCATGCAGTGGTTAAGGTTGAGTTATTATTGGAGCTATTGTGATTTCTACTTTAAATGAGCAGAATTAAACTTTATACTCGTATCATAATATATTGAATGATTAAATAATTATAGTCAATAATACATACATTCACAATTATTAAAGCGAACAGAATAAATTTTGTGCTCACCCTAGTGACTTCATCGAATAGATAAATTATTATAGTTAATAATACACACATTCTGAAACACAATCATTAATGTGAGCAGAATTAACCTTATACTCACCCTGGTGATTTCATCGAATGAATAAATGATTACGGTTAATGATTACGGTTAATAATACATACTTTTTGCTGAAATTCAATCATTTGAGCAAACAAAATTAAACTTTGTACTCACTCCAGTAATTTCATTGAATGGATAAATGATTATAGTTAATAATACATATATTCTATTGAAACACGATCATTAAAGCAAACAGAATTAAATTTCACACTCATCCTGGTGATTTTATTGAACGATAATGATTACAGTTAATATTGCACACATTCTCCTGAGACATGATCATTAAAGTGAACAGAATTAAACTTTGTACCAGTGATTTCATTGAATGGATAAATTATTACAGTTAATAATACATACATTCTCCTGAAATGATCATTTAAGCAAACAGAATTAAACTTTATACAACCTCGTAATTTCATTGAATGGATAAATGATTACGGTTAGTACATTCTCCTGAAACATGGTCGTTAAAGCAAACAGAATTAAACTTTATACTCCCCTGGTGATTTCATCTAACGGATAAATTATTACAGTTTATATGCATTTGGCAGTCATGCTGCAACTTTATTTATTATTTATATAACACTAGTACATTATTATCTATCTACACTAAGTTGGCTAATATTATAAGTGCAACCCATCCAGTTATTCTAATAATACCTAAATATGACCTGTCATATCAAATTTTCTCACATTTTAATCTATTAGCTCATTGGACTTAGAGTGTGCAAATTATTAAATGAAGTGCTACCTATCATACTGTCTACTGTTTTAAACCTCTTCTTCTAACTTCTCAAGTAGCAAGATTCTACTAGAAAAAAAGAACAAATATAGAAAGTAAAAGAAAAATAAAAGGGGAAAAGCTATACTACCTAATAAAAACCCTATAAAAAATATATATATAATTATATTCTGAAAATATTTGTAATGCTAGAAATATTCAAAAAATATTCTGAAAATACCCAGTTTTATTAACTAAGTTATACTCCAGAAATATTCTGGTTTTTGGAAAAATAATCAGATATTATTAATCATATTTTACTCCTAATATATGAGTATTTTCTTGAATAATTTATATATTTTCTATTCCAGAACTAATCTGATTATTTGTGATTAGTTTAGGAAAATAGCATACTAATAATTGGAATACTTTATGATTATTTTTATAAATAAACTGGAATATATCTTGATAATAACTAGAATACATTATGATTATTTTCTGAATAAAGCATGGATATATTTATTGTCGCAGCTGATGCTGAAAACGGCTGATGCTGAAATTTGGGATCTCGATTTGAAACTATAAGCCCTGCTAAAATCCACAAATACTCTTTAAATATCAAATCTACTCCCAAAGCTCACCCTAACCCTATAAGACAAAAACGAAAAAATCACCACAAAAAAATTTTAAAATTTCATATCAAAGTAGGTCAAAATTTCAGCATCAGCCGTTTTCAGCATCAGCTGCAACATTTATTAAATTGTCTAAATAATCGGAATACTTTATGATTATTTTTATAAATAAACTGGAATATATCTTGATAATAACTAGAATGTATCATGATTATTTTCTGAATAAAGCATGGGTATATTTATTAAAACTCGGAATTCTTTATGATTATTTTTATAAATAAATGCATTCCGTCTAAAATTTTTCTTGTGCTCCCATCATAAAAATGGGTTTATACTTGGCAGGAATTTGTATTCCTTTACCAACATATTTCTCAAGATTCGAATATACAGAATATGGGAATGGTATTTCTTTTGGTACCGAAATATCATCTAACCTTGCCATTTGTTCAGGTGTTAATCTATTTATTAACAATAAATCGTCAATTTAAATAATAAGTAAAGGCTCAGTTAGTACGAAAATAATGGGGATTTATGAAATTTACTTGAATTCAAGAGCTCCAAGATTATCAACTAGTTGAGCTTTTGTTCTGGCACCGATAAGAGGAGAAGTAATACCAGGTTTTTGTGAGATCCAATTCAAAGCGACCTTTTAATTTAAAAAAATAAATAAATAAATAAAATTATAAAATATATGCTGTTATAGAAATTTAAGTCATGAATTTACCTGAGCTGGACTTCTCTTGGTTTCAGCAGCAATAGCAGTAATTTCATCAAGGATTTTCCAATTTTGTTCATTTGCTGCAGATCTTTTAACTGAGTTAAAACGTTGACTACTCATATTATCAGACGTCTTTAAATTGGCAACTGATTCTCTGGTATATTTTCCGGTCAAGAAACTAGGCAAATATAATAATTAAAAAATAGTCAGTATAGATCATTGCAAGCATAATCAAACAAACCATCCAAATAAAAAATTTAAAGATGCTTACCCTTCAGCAATGCATCCCCAAGGAACAATTCCAACCTTTATGGTAAAAATTAACAAGTTAGCTATGATACTATCACCAGATTTTGAAATCCATGATCATACCTCAACGATTACATTTGAGTAAAATAATAATAAATATTAATACATATTTACGTACATCAAGTTCAGCACAAGCAGTTTGTATATCACATTCCAAAGATCGATTTAATATATTATAGCGCGTTTGTAATCCAATAAATTGACTTATATAAAATTTACAAGTTTTGTTACTTTTTATCGTTACAATACAACAATAAGTAAGAAATAAATATGGTATTACCTCCAACCACGTAATTCAGCCATCGTGTTCGCGCGACTAAGCACCCATGCTGGTGCATCACTAAGCGCGACATAGAGAACCTGTGGGAATTTGTGTATAAATACTAATGATAAATTATATAGCTCATTATGAAAACCATCTTAATAAGTATTAGATATAAAGTAACTTACCTTTCCACTTCTAACTACGTCATCTAAAGAGCGCATTACTTCTTCAATAGGAGTACGAAATTCCCAGACATGAACATACATAATATCAATATATCCGGTGCCAAGTCGTTTAAGGCTTTCGTCAAGGTTTTCAGCAAGACATTTACGGTGGTTTCCGCCTTTGAAAATAAAACTTTTTCAGAATTTAAATCAGCGTATATAATCTCATGAATTTAGTAATAAATTTACCAGCATTTGGATTATATCTGGGATTTGGAATTAAAGCGCTAGCATTTTCTTTATAAATTTTATGAATAAATGGTAAATATATATTAAATAAAGAATTTTCATAATGAAGTAATAACCAAATTGGCATACCAGTATATTTCGTGGCGATGACAACATGAGAACGTTTATCAGCGACATATTTTCCAAGAAACTCTTCGCTCTTTTTGTCATATAACCGAAAAAATTTAAAGAGCGGTAAGCATACATACGTATACTAGTGAACATATTTAACCATATTATAATTAATATCGGCCATTACCTCGCCAAAATTGTATGCGTTAGCAGTATCTAAAAATAGCAAACATTTTATGAGTTTAATATTGTTATATGACGCTAACACTAGAGAAATTAATCGGTCCTGCAATAATTGTAAATCAACTTTGTATATATGTTATCTAGTCTTCAATCAACAAAAATTAATAAATTTCATTAACTTTTGAATTAGTCTTTGAATGATTTAAAAATATGCGAACAATTCTGCGGGTCCGATAAATTTTAGAGCATATATTAACATACCGAAGAAATTTCCGCCTTTTTCATAATAGTAATCGAAAACCTTCTTAGACTCTTCAAAATTCGATCCCAGTCCCTATTCAATATGCATAAATCATATAAAATATTTGTAAATACATATAGTTTTCATGCCGAGAAAACATAATATGCCAAAGAAATGTCTTACAAATTTTTCGCCAAAAGTCTTGAACAAAAAAAAAAACAATTTAAAAAGATTAACTATGACGAGATCAGGAATTAAAGTTCATACCGCTGTGCCAAGGCATAGGGGTGAAACCCTCAAACCACTGCGTCCTAAAAGGACATAGTCGTCAAGGGCACCAATAGTTTCTTTAGTATCAGTTGAATCTTGTGCCATTTCGTATTTTTTTTCTCACTTAATTAAAAAATCTTATGAATATTGACACTATTTATAAAATTTATAAATACATACGTATTACACGTATGTATATATGTATGTTTGTACGTATGTATTTACGTATGTTCGTACGTATGTATTTACGTATGTTCATACGTATGTATATACGTATATTCGTACGTACGTATATACTTATATACGTATGTTCGTACGTACAGTACATACGTATGTTTGTACGTATGTATATACGTACGTACGACGTACGTTCGGATTAGTGATGCCGAGAAAACCTTTTAACGGCATTATGTTTTGGTTTTGTCACGTGGTAAAACTGATTTTAATTTTTATCGTAGGCTAAAACCGTTAAAATAAAAAAGGTTATTTTCTTTACATTGTCGAATACAAATGCAATAAAACTGTAATTTACGAAACTTTAAGACTTTATTGTGGGTGATATGCAGGATTAAGTCGCATAAATAAATCTTGCATAAATGGGTTATCAATAAGTTCAAAAGATATACCGCATCCAACCCAAGCTTTTAATACAGCACGGTCAAGTAATTTTGACGATCTATTCTAAATCATTTGTAAGAAACTCTGAATCATTTGTATTAACAAGATATGTTGATTTGCGACGTTTTGTTTCTAAGTTCTTTGATAATTATTACGTCGGTTCTCAATTTTATCCTGCCAATATTTTTGTTTGTATTGTGGACAACTAGAACATTCATTAGCCAAATGTAATTCCATATTGGCTGGTATTCCTCTTTACCAGTGCGTAGAACAATATTTACATTGAATAGAATAGTATTTTCCATTTTTTTTATCGATATTATAGTCATCCCATACTTCTTCTCGAGGCCGACCACTAGATTTTTTATTCACTGAAGAAGAGGAGGTTATTGAACAATCCTCAGTATCGCTTGTAGCAATTGGATTATTTTCAATATTATTTGACATGTTGAACAAGTAAAGAATTATTAAATTATTTGTTTGACGTTATTTAATATAACAATTATGTCATTTGATAGTTTAATTTTTGGTCAATATTTTATCATTAGTTATAAATAATATATCATTTTTTATTTTAACGGTTTTAGCCTACGATAAAAGTTAAAATTAGTTTTACCACGTGATAAAACTGAAACATAGTGCCGTTAAAAGGTTTTCTCGGCATCACTAGTTCGGATATACGTATACAAGTTCGAATGCACGTGCATACGTACGCAGTGACATCTTTGGACATTTTTGGGAAATTAAAAAATTAAAAAGTACTCCAAACATTTATTAAGATAACCTATTTTGATTTTAACTCACTTTAAAATTATATAATTGTATATTTTTAGACAAATATATTAATATTAAACTTGAATTTGTTTTGGAAAATCTTGCTCAATTGAATAATTAGAAGTTGGACAGTGAAAACGTACATCACTGTACGGATTCCAGAATTTATTTATTTCGGAAATAAGTGGGAGTTTAAAAACTGTTTTCTGTTCTTAAAATCCCGAACCAGAAAATTATGTAGGCGTAACCGGTGATAAAATTAGCTTTTTCTGATAACATTCATCGGCAAGCGATAATGCAAATATATATATACTGTATATATATATATTTTTTTTTTCATTTATTTTATCTGAAATCGGGCTTCGAAACTCTGAACCTCTATTCGTACGCATATGCAACGTATACACATACGTACGTACGTACGTAGCATAATATTTTCCTTTCACGTTCACTGCATACAGTTGACCAAAATTGGAATAGTCGCAGTAGAACAAAGTGCGTGGCTACGTAACATGCATGTTTGTCGATTATCTACGTACGTACGTACGTACCGGTACGTACGTACAGTACGTACGCGGCTTATTACAGCTATTCGATAATAATACTTAACAAAATTAACAGTACAGCTGTTCTCATCAATTAAGTCGTCTGATCGAATTTAATAAGATTTGGATTTCAACACGATTGATATAAAAGTGTAATATTAATAGAATTAGAAAAATGGCGACGTTTTGTGGGCATGAACTCCAATCCTTAGGTCATACACTTAAGATAAATTTAAAATAGTATCTACATTTTGTAAATTGCCATTATTTATAAAAATTTTTTTATATAATGTTAAAAATAGTATTACATTTAAAATTGCTATTACTTATAACAAATCCTTGCGGAAAATTAATCACGTGGCCTTTATAACTGAGCTGTCCACCTTGAAGATTGAAAACAGTTAACATAGGAAGAACCTGCGCAATTAACATTTCCTCAACTTAGTTAAGTTGAGGCAACTCAATTGGTACTTTCCTAAAAATAAATATTGTATTAAATTTATATATATTTATATTAACATTACTATTATTATTACACATATGTTCCCGTGTTACACTTGAAAAATTAAAATTTTTCTTTTCCGATAGCCCTATCGGTATCCCGTGATTCAATTACGTCGATCACTCTGAACTCTTAAACCGCAAACCCCGATCATTGATTTGATTGATGACCGATTGACATATGAACATTCTTTACTATTTCTTTATTTGTTATTATATACATATCTCTGTTATTTCCTATTTTGTTATACGTATACATATCATTTCTTATTACTTTATTGGGATATTATACTAAAGATTGGATCAAAGTCTTTTATAGATATGATAATCGATCGGAAGATGGATCGACTGCTACCACCCGACCTCCGTTTACACTAACGCGCTTGAATAAGAAGTCTTCAGTACGTGTCTCATGGCGACACTTGAATATTTGGCCTATCTTGGATGCCTCAAGGCATTCAAATATTTTCAGGAATCTGCCGATATGTTTCAAATTTTCATCTTCATGGATGGAACTTTTAAATAAGGCAAAGGTGTGGTTGAAGTTAATGTGACTAAATGAAGGGATTGGTGTTGAAAAGAATCAAATGATTCTAAAAATAAGTTGACGCAGGTAAAAGTTTTCTTGAATAGAGTACTGTAATTAATTTATGTATCTAAAAACATGTATTTAAAGGCCCAAATTCTGCCTTCAATAAAGACTTCAGACTTCGATCTGATCCTTTGTTTAATAATAAACCTTGACCCCATATAAGTTAGTAGGCATTTCAAAGCCGAAGGCAACTTATATATAATTTTATTATTGAATTCTCAACACTGCTTGTTAGCATTATGCTGCTGTATTGTTATTTGTTTTATTAGTTATTTTATTTATTGTTTGATTATTTTTACACTGCTGCTGATACACATATCGATATACTGATATTTGATTATTGTATTGATAATACATTTAAGACTATAGATAGATTTATTTAACTGCTGTATTGTTTAATTATTTCTGCTGATTAACGATTGATATCATTAGATAACCCCTTTTGTTTAATTATATACCGATTCATCCCTTTTTAACCCCTTACACCTGATTCAACTCCTTTTACGCCAAAGTACTCTAACTCCTTCATAATTCTCTCTCCATATCTCTTTGCCATAACTCATAAACTTCGTTTACTATCCTACTAGCTCTACCAGCGGGTCTAATATCTTCCAACCAGATAGTAACACCCAAATCCATATTATTCTCTGGTGAAAATCTTTTCGGATCAATTTTCCACTAACAAAAATGCCAATTTTATGATTTAATATACTGTAACACTATTGTAACTAAAGGAAAAAATACTTTACATGCAAGGCAATAATATGTTTAAGATTTGCAATATCTCAAATAGAGTTATTACCCATGTCACCTAATCTGGCAGGTAATGGGTCAAAAATTGCTCTGATCCAGATTAAACGGGTCAGAATTCAAAACAGGCAAAAGCCTACTAAAATGCGCAATTCACTAAATAAAACTCTTACCCGGGTTGTCTTATCTGTGTAGGTCAGGCAAGACGAACTGGATTCTGTGTTTACATTACCCCAGAGTCCCCCCTCTCCCTCATAGTAAAAAAAATTTAGATAAATATACATAGAAATACGGGAAATTTCAGAAAATTTTATCAGTCATGGAACAATTTGGAAAAATTTTTTTAAAATTTCACTATATGAACCACTCACCCCCAGAGGAGAGAGGGGGTAATATAAAACACAGACTCCAGTTGGTCTCGCCTCAGCTTTATGATGGATCATGTGTTGAAAATTGGCCTTTTAAAATACAGTAGCTCAGTGTTTTCTGTAGAAAATGAAAGCAAATTCAAGCAAGATCGAGTAACCTTTCAATACATAATCTGAAAAATTCCATTTAAATATTTAGAATACAGGATGCTTTCTATACAATTATGTTTTAAGGTTTAACTTTAAAAACATTATGAATTTCTGTTTGACCCATTGACCCAGATCATAATCCGGATCAATACCTAATTCGCCCGGGTTAGTATTTTTCGACCCGGCTCAGAACTCTAATCTCAAAACTTTTTGAGAAGATCATAATCATCATTGAGTTGACAGGCAGGTGTTATTTATTTTCTAAAAATAATTTATTCAGGTTATACTTTATTATTTTATTCAAAAAAATTTAATTTAAAAGTCAACTTTTATTTAGACTATCTTTTTAATTTGTCTGTACATTTTGGTTTACATTTTCTTTCACTTTAATATTATTGTTATTAGTTGATAACCAATGTTTATGATGAGGCTGTCTTTTTTTATTCACTTTTTCAGCAAGTATTGAACTTTATTTTCTTCTAGTTTATACTAAATAAAAAAAAGACAATCTATATACAAATATGAACGTAATTTGTAACTGTATGTATGTATTGTAACTATTAAGATGGAAGAGCATATACATTTAAGTAATGTGCTGTAAAAGATCAGCACTATTATCATACAATTACTTTCACTAAGAGAACATTTTTCTATATTGTCATTTTGTGATTTATTACCCAATCAAATTGCTTTTTTATTACTTATCATTCTATCCATTAATTTTTCCTATATACAAAATTTTTTTTGATATATGCAAAAAAAAAGATTGGTCATTTCATATACATATCTTTTTTTTTAGGGTGTGGCGCCTTAGAGAAGTGGTCAAGGTGTCACCCCCCAAGCGGCAGGTTGACAGTTCGAATCCCACTGTTGACGCTTTGAACAATAGGCCTGTGTTCGGTAACCATGTGGCTCAGATTGGTTGGGTTGCAAAAACCTGTTACCTTGGTTCCACCATCTTGAATGGGAGCTATGGCGTAATGGTGTTATTGTTACACCGTAAAATCCAGGGAACCAGAGGAATGGAAACCCGTTTGGCAAGTCCTGAATCAGATGGTAATAGTGAAGATCTACAACGACACTACCAAAAGAAGGAGGGTGGTCGGGATCGGAATGAACCTAATAAGGGCAAGCAGCTTTGTCGCTAAATCCGTATCTGAAGTGGAATGGGACACAGAAGACAACGGTAGACAATTGGTGCAAGGGTAAAGTAGCCCTTAGGCTGATGATTTATCAAAAAGAGTTGGGGCCCCTTAATATCTGCGTTTGTGCAGTGCAACGGGTAGTAATAGGAAGAGCGTGAACCAGAGGGTTTAAATAGGCAATTCCCGTAGTTGGGTTGTAGGTATAGCAGCTAGTGTAGAACCTTCGGGCGGACTACTTAAATTAGGCACCAAAAGTGCACGTGTGGCTAGTTGTATCCTCATTCATGTAATAAATATTACGTCCTAATAACTCATAATAAAATCCCGGCCATAGTACCCGGCCTTTAAAGGAAAAAAAAAATACATATCTTTTTTTTACAAGATCCTCAACAATGATAATTAAAATACTTTTTATACTACTCTACTAACTATTTAGTATTCCTTATTAAAATGATATTCTAAAAAAAGAAATAGATTTGCATACAATTTTTACTTTTTACATTGTGCTAGTAATTCTTGCTACTTTTACCATAAATAACTTATTGTCTAAAGAACATTACAAATGGCCCTAATGTCTGTATGTTAACAAATTCTAGATTTTGATTGGATAGATCAGGTATAACATAAAATAAAATAAAACAATCAAAACAATAAAAACTGAATGCTTATTGGCTAGATTAGGTATAACATAAAAAACAACTTGATTTTATATTTGTCCTTTGGACTTTGAATAGATTACATTTTCTTAGTTTAAATATAATATTGGTACCAAATTGATTATTTGATGTACATTAATGTCACATGTATACTGAGTAGATTTTGTATTTGTTTAATATTATATGAAAGGGTTTTTTGTGTAATTCATTTTTGATAAACTTGTAGTTGTGCGCATCTTCTAAATTCTGGCATAAGCTCTATATCTGTTATGTCTTGCTACTTATATAAATAGTTATACATACTGAGCAGATCTAATGTTAAATATGCTTTGATTAAAGAATATTAATATTAATTTGCTTAAATTTTTTAAATATCATATAAAATTGATTTCATTTTGATAAACTTGTAGCTGTGCACAGCTTTTAAATTCTGATATAATAAGTTAAGCTTGAGATAAAGCAGTTATTATTGCAAGATTAGCTAATTTTATTGCAGATTATATTTAGTTCAGTGTTTTGGTAGGACCCCGAAATATACATAGATAGGTCAAGTATGAGCTTGCTTATTTTTGAGGTTTTTTATACAGATCTTTTCTATTTATAGTAATTTTTGCTTATTTTTGAAGGTTTTTCTGCAGATTTTTCCTTTTTTAGTAACCCTATAATTAACCTGACCTATTTATGTATATTTCGGGGTTCTGTTTTGGTTAAGGCTTTTTAATGTTTTTATTGGAATAATATATAATTTTAGTAAATTTAGGTTTCTATAAATATTAGTAAATAGAATATATTGAAGTAGTGCTAGGAAGGCAGTGGAAAATAAAGTTTATAAGAGTTTTTGTGTGAAAAAGAAAAAGCTATCCTTTGTTTCACTATTACTCATCTTGGTTTTTTTCACTCTAGTTTCTATGAAAATTTTGGGGCTTTCATTTAATTTTGATTTGGCTTTTACTAAGTTTTTTTTTTTATTATTGGCAATTATTGTATATCTTGGTAAAGACTAGCTCTATTTCTCTATTAGTGTTAAATATCTAATATTCTTAGTGTTCTCAAGAACATTTAAAAAATTCAGATATATTTAAAAATTATATTTTCTTTTGAGAACCAATTAAGAATATAAAATTTATAATTTATATTCTCATAAAATATATAAAATATATATATATTTTTTGTTTTTTTATCATTAAAAACATTAAAATATTTATGAGAATATAAAATTATCAATTTATGTTCTCAGAAAAACAAAAAATTTCAGATATTTAATACTGCTTCTTACTTTATTTTAAGTAGTCCTGCAAGCATTAGTTTGGTTGGGCATATATTGAATAGTTAAGTATCTATCTATAGAGTTAGTATAGTACAAGAACTATAGAAACCTGAAATATACATAGATAGATAAGGTATGAGTTTGCTTATTTTTGAGGTTTTTTATGCAGATCTTTTCTATTTATAGGGGTCGTTTAAAGCAGGGTGCAGTTATATGATTTTGACTTTTTAATTAAAGTTAGGGTAAGGGTTAGCAGCGGTTATGGTTAGAAATAGTATTATAGTAAAATTGCCTTCCCGACATTTTTTGTTAATGCCCCAAGGTAGGTTTTGACACTCGTTTCTTGTATTTTTGTGTTTTTTCACTTTTTTTCTTTTTTGTTTCTTTGTCAGGCTGATCCGGGTTGATCAAAACAAACAAGTTGATTGGCGCCATATCACGTGATTGCACCCTGCTTTAAACGACCTCTATTTATAGTAATTTTTTTGCTTATTTTTGAAGTTTTTCTGCAAATCTTTTTTTTTAGTAACCCTATAATTAACCTAACCTATTTATGTATATTTCGGGGTCCTAGAACTATTAATAGCAATTTTTGAGCTTCACAACTGCATTGGAAATGCAAGAACCCTTATAAATAGATAGTTAAGCTCTGTGGCTATAGTGTGCAAGGGCCTTATTAGCAGATAGTTAGGCTCCTTGTTGCAATAAAAATGCAAGGATCTAAAATAGATTGTAAAGGATAATGCTCTAATTTTCTTTAAAACTATTAGCAATCTTTCTTATATTTGGGGTTTTCATATAGTAAGCAGAGTTTTTAGAACCTTGGAGTTTAGAAAATTTGGAGCCCAAGTTGTAAATAGTTTATATATTTGACAAATTAGAATAATTATTGGTATGAGGTCAAATAACTAGTCCTAGCCTAGAAACTTTGTTGTAGGCATTGAAGTTTAAGTATATAATATTAGAGCTTGCTTGGATAGTAAACCTTTTTCCATATGTTTTTCATAATATATTCTTTTAGGATACTGCTATTTACACTATGGTTTTTGCTATTTGTACCATGGATTTCGTGTAATATTAGATTATCAATCAACCTTTTCTATTTGCACCATGGTATAGTTACACAAAAATTGAAAAATCTTATTTTGTACAAAAAAGGTAAGTTTTTATTGGTACAATATGAAATAGTCCAAGGTTACACAAAATTGCGAAAATCTGGCCCGCATTATGTTAAGGCCTTAAAAAAATTAGAGTAAGGGTTGGCCCATATTATAAAATTAGGATTAGGGTTGGCCCGCATTATAAAATTAGGTTAGCAGGCCTACTAGATTAGGTTACCAAAATAAGACTTGTGTAATGTTACATGACATTAACAGCGCGAATAACTGTTAATCTACAAAAAAAAGTGAGTTTTTATTGGTGCAACATGAAAATAGCCCAAGGTTATACAAAATTGCGAAAATCTGGCCTGCATTATGTTAAGGCCTTAAAAAATTAGGGTAAGGGTTGGCCCGAATTATAAAATTAGAGTTAGGGTTGGCTCGCATTATGTTAAGGCCTTAAAAAATTAGGGTAAGAGTTGGCACATTATAAAATTAGGTTAGCAGGCCTACTAGATTACCAAAACAAGATTTGTATAACATTACACAACATTAATAGCGCGAATAACTGTTAATCTACAAAAAAAGGTGAGTTTTTATTGGTGCAACATATATTACCATAGCGCAAATAGAAAAGGTTGATTGATGATCTAATGTTACACAAAATCCATGGTGCAAATAGCAAAAACCATGGTGTAAATAGCAGTACTCTTTTTTTATTATCTCTTTAAATGCTAAAAAATATAGCCTTTAAAATGCTTTTGATTGGTTAATTCCTAATTTGGTAGTTGC
The DNA here is from genome assembly GCA_003550325.1 of Gigaspora rosea. NCBI lineage: Eukaryota > Fungi > Glomeromycota > Glomeromycetes > Diversisporales > Gigasporaceae > Gigaspora > Gigaspora rosea. Next base: position 52,150 of record QKWP01000101.1, read on the forward strand.
ATATATTATATTGTCATTATTGTCAATATATAGATTGTTAATCTCTGCCAGAATATAGCTTTTAATTGGTTTATTTCTGATCTGGTGATTACATTATCTTTACTACATATGGGCCGATTTGAGTAATTTATAAGTAGTGCTTATTTTTTTTAAAACTATAAAGCTAAATAACTTCTGATCTACTGGTCCATTTTAAATGATTTTACTATCGAAATGTTTGTCTCTTTGAGACGATTCCAAAAAGCCCAAAATCATCAAAATCCAATCACAGGATCACGAGAAAATGCGCTGTCAAATAGGTGACGCAACTTTAGGGTTGGACAATTGGTTAGATCTAGGCCTAACCAATTGTCCAACCCTAAAGGTGCGTCACCTATTGACAGCGCATTTTCTCGTGATCCTGTGATTGGATTTTGATGATTTTGGGCTTGTTGGAATCGTCTCAAAGAGACAAACATTTTGATAGTAAAATCATTTAAAATGGACCAGTAGATCAGAAGTTATTTAGCTTTAAAGTTTTAAAAAAATAAGCACTACTTATAAATTACTCAAATCGGCCCATATGAATCTTTATGATAACTATAATGACAAATAAATATTTTATTTGTAATAATCATTAAAGTATAGCAATATGCTGTTTAACAGATGAATTAAAAAAACTAATGCATGATTACGTAATAGTAACATGATTTGTCACACTTTTTTGGACCAGTTTTTTGTTATATATAAATTTATAAAAAAAATATATAAAATTACTATAAACTTTGAAGTCAAAATTCTTTTCAACCTATATAATAATTTAAAATTAAATTTTGCGATTATATAGAGCAAAAGAAGGAGAATAAACATACCTTTATGCCATGTTATAGTTCTGTTATTTTTGCACAAAATGAAAATATAACTTTACCATAATTTTTATTATTACAAAGAAGGCATTCTCAAGTCCAAGTCCAATTTCGCCTCTCGTATAGGAACCAATATCTGTGAAGCCTCAAATTTGTGATCCGGTTTGCTCCACAAAATTGGTATAATAATTCAGCACCAATGCCGGTTCCGTGTGCGTATTTCCGAAAGTTATCTAATGTGATATCGTAACTTTCGTTTGGAAATTTTCCTTTTTTCTTGCTACAAAACTGGCTTGTTCATGCGACGGTGCTGGACCCAATGTCGAGCAGAAAATTCAAAGAACAAAGAGATCGATGCAGATCATCAGGTTACTCAAATACCATTTCGTCGATGATCTGCTGTCACATGGCAAGTCCGGTGACTCGCAATAATGTCCCGCCTTGTGACTTCGTTCACAAGCGGGTCAATATGATTACCTCTATGCTTCTAAACGCACATATAAAGGTATATAGCGCATAGATGGTCAATTCTGCTTATTAACGTTAGCTGAAAATTTTATCGTTTTAGGTGAGCTTATTAGCCAATCATGCATTGAAGTTTCAATGGGAATAATGACAAATGTGTTACATCAAAAACTCATCAATTTGGTTATGCATTTTAACTTATGCCGTCTCATTACGCTATGAGCTTGATGTCAAAATTAAAACTAAACAAACAGGTCCAATTTATCCATGGACTCAAATTAATCAACTTGAAGAGTGCAATCCTTTTCCACGTTATGGACATTCATCAAACGAATATGCAATTAATAAACAAGTATTCATCTTCGGGGGAGTTGTTGAAGGAAAACCTCAAAATGATGTTTTTGTAATTGAGACGAGTATGTGGTAAAACTTTGTTTTCAGAATTCTAACCTTTAATCTAAACTAATCTAAATGTATTATATCTGATTCAAATGATAATTTCCAGATAAATTACATGCGTATAAACTTACAATATCAGGAGATATACCGCATCCACGGAGTGGACACACACATATTAATGTTGGGCACAATATGATAGGTATGCACGATCAGTACTTTTAAAATCAGATTTTAAATAATTGCAATATTGAATGTTCAAGTTACAAATCGTATACTGTTTTCGGTGGATTGCTTAAATATCCTACGGAAAGTCCTAACGATTTTATATACATACTCAATACTGGTAAATATAAAATCGCAAGCATTCTCTTATTAAAATAATAATAATAATAATAATAATTGTCACGGATGATCATGAAATTGGATGATGGTGAAATTTGAATCTATTTTATGTACGATTTTTAAAAATTTTTAGGGACTTTTTTGTTAAATTTTTTTTTATGGTTGAATTAGGATTTAGGGTTAGGGTTATTAATAAAAGAGTATAGGTGGATTTTGGTAGGGTTTATATTTTCATATTGAGAGCCCTAAATTTCACCATCATCCGATTTCACGATCATCCGCGACAATAATTAATTAAATTTTTTTGTTGCGAATGTACTTATTTAATACTCATTTACAGTTACAAAACAATGATCAAAACTTTCAATCCCTGAAAAAACTTTTCTTACACAACGTCACAGCCACTCGGCAACTGTAATCGGGACCTTCATGTGTATATTTGGTGGTCAAAATTCCAAAGGAATTTATTTGAATGACTTGATCGTATTTGATTTAGCTACCAGTAAATAATTCATTATATAATTGAATAATAAACGCATTCGAATAGAAATTAAAATCTTTATATTCATTCATAGTGGAATCACAAAATTTATGTTGGAAGTTTATTTCTCCTTCGAATTATGCACCACCTGTCAGGGCTGGGCACATTGCATGCGTATATAAGAATAACATTTACATGTATGTGTATGTTCAGGCTTCATTATTTATGATTTTTCTTTCAATATACTAATTAAAATTGAACCTTAATAATAAGTTTCGGGGGAACTGATGGAATTCGATGTTACAATGATATGTGGTGTTATGACTAGAGTCGCAGACATTAGAACATCAATTAACAAAAGGCAGGGGTGTAGAGTGACGTATTGACGTTACTACCTCAATTCTATATGACGTAAGAGTGACGTAGTGACGTCACTACCTCAGACCTTTCAAATGTTTGCAGCTATAGTTATGACACACAAAACAATTCTTGGTCTGAAATTTCTTCAAATGACTTTAATCCATTTCCGCGTTGTTACCATAAGGCTGCTCTTGTGGATGATATAATTTATGTTTTCGGCGGAATGACAAATGATAATAAAGAATTATCTGATTTGACAGCATTCAGAATAAAACGTATTTATTTTTTTTTTTTTTAAAAAAAAAATTTATAATATTTTAATAACAATGAATTTTATATAAAAATACTAATTAAATTACTTTTATTTTAGAAAAGACGTGGCACATATTTCAGAAAATGGGACCTACACCAAGGTGAATAGATTTAGAGTATAGGAAAAAGTTAAATTTGTTTGATTTTTATTGATAAGAATTGGTGCGTCCTTGTTATGGGCATATAATGACTACAGCAGATGACAAGGTTTTTATCTTTGGCGGAGAATCTACGCATTCGAAAGGAATAATCCATATTTTGGATACATGTAAGTATTCATCTCTTATGTAATTCAAGTATTTAACACCTTTCCAACATTAATTTATGATTTTATATACCTTTGCTCAGCAAAAATAAAATTTCCTACGGGATCTTATTTGAATGCATTCTCGCAGCGACAGCTACTACGGAGGTCATCTGAGCCTTCGATTTCCACAACGTCACCGAAATTTCCAACTCGAGAAACATCAAGTTATACTAATGAACAAAACAATAACATTACCATAAAGAATCAAAAATCTATATTTCGGCTATCGCAAATCACAAATTTGCAAGGCTTTATAACAAGGCCGGGTGGTCCAAAACGTCGAGTGAAAAGTCCTTTGGAGAAAGTAACTGAATCTTTACCAGAGATTGAAGAGAATTCAACAATTGATGAAAATTTAAAAATTTCCGAAACTTTCACAAATGACGAAAAAATAATTGAAAAAGAGAAATTTTCAGAATCTTTTGATAAAGTTCCAACAAGTAACATTAATTTAGAATTTGATGGAACAAACTCAAATATAGGACGTACGCGGAATATAAAACCTGCATTTGATGAAACACAATTGCAAAGACCACAAGATGATCAAACGGTGGATCAAACACCAATACTTTTGGACAATTTTCACGATAATATACCTACCATTAGTAAGCATTCAAATATTGTTAGAGATGATGATAATTTTTCAAATTCTTCAGATAGACCGAGTATGCCACAACCGACTTGTGAAAATGATAGACATTATTCAGATGATCTCTCAAATATGGATTGAGAATGTTATTTGGAAAGGCTCCAAGAACAAGATTTTCAAATTGCCGAATTTAAAAAACGTGAATGTTGGCTTAAAACACAATTGGAATTGGCTAAAAAGAATGGATATACACCGGATTCTCCTGACAACGAGTTAAATGATGATATTGATACAGAAAAAATGTCAGATTGTGAAGAGATAGGATCAGAAAAATTTTCAATTATTCGATTCCTTGTTCAATTAAATCAACAATTGCTGCACGCAAAGTTTCTTTTATAAAAGCATTGTTCTTTGTATTTATTAATTTTAACTTAGTAATGTTTACCTTTATTTCGTTTTTTTTTTTTTTTTTTTTTTTTTTTTTTTTTTTTTTTTATATTAGAAAGTACGGCAAATCAATCCAAGTTAGCATCTGAAAAGATTGCAAATATTGAATCAAAATTTGAAAAAACAACAAATTTATTAAATGATATCCAAACGATTAAAGAACAATTACTTCAAATAAAAAGACAATCAGAAGCATCAAAGCAAATAGCTGTGAATTCAGAACGTTATGAAAGTGAAGTAGCAAGACAATCTAAAGAAATTTCTGAATGTTATGACCTAGAAACATTTTATGAAATAGCTGAAATCGAAGATATGATTCGTTTAGTTGAATCAAAAGCGGCAATACTTCAACAACAACTTAAAGAGATCAAACAAAAAGCAAACCAAATAGGATCAGATTATCAAATGATACATATGTATGCGCAGAACGCAGAAAAACTACTGAAAATAATGAAGGGCCAATTAATCAGCACAGATAAAGAGGGGTTAGAGGAAAACTTCAAAAAGCAGTTAATACTCATGATAATGTTAAAACTTCAATAATGCAAGATTATATAAACCAGCAGTCACTAAATCAACAATTGAAAATTCTCAAAAAAGAAAAATTACAAAAAATTTCACTCATGCAAACACAAATAACTCAAATTCAAAATGAAAAAGCTTTAGTGGATCGTGAATATGAAGAATTGAAGAGAATGTACAGCCCTTTAAAACATGAAAATGATGCATTGAGAAAGTCTAATGAACTTTTAAGGCAACAAATTTTGACATCGGAAAACATGAAAGAAAATCTTGAACAGGAAATAGAACAAACAAAATCTTCTTTTGAACAACAAGAAGCTTTAAAAGAAATTGAAGAAGAAAAATGGTGGGAGGAAGAAAAAGAATTAAAAGAACATGAAATTAATTTATATAAAGAAAAAAATAATAAATTGATCGCTACTAATGATGAATTAGAGCAAAAATTGATAAATTCTGAAAGCAAAGTTGCTATGCTACTTGATCAGATGGAAAGCATTATTGAAGTTTACCGATCTATTGGCGATGTATTCGGCATACCCAATACAGAAGAATCGCCTACGATAAACTTTAAAATTCAAGAACCCAAAACATCAGAAATTAGAGATGACTATTTTGATAACTTGGTAAAAGAAAAATATCCGGATCTTCCAAGCTTTGTTCTTCCAGAATATCCATCATCACCTACGGATACAGAATTCTATGAAATTGTTTCATTTGATGAAAACGACTCTGATATTGATATTGGTAAAAGTAGTGATCAGAGTTCTAAACTTTCCTACTTTGAAAGTAGTGATCAGAGCTCTAAAATTTCCTATTTTGAAAAACAAATCTATCTGATTAAAAAATAATTATATAATTTATAGAATTATGCTTTTGACAATGTATTTGTGTGTATATTTATAGATTGTAAAAAATGTATATGCATATATGTACTCAGTACACGATTAAATAAGAATCAAAAATATATTTATAAGACTTATTATTGAAAATTTTTTAATTCTCTATACGCGTATCAAGAGTTTTTTTTTTTTTTAAGATCGAACGCTTTATCGGAGTCTTTATTAATTTCATATATTTATTACATTTGTGAATATACTATATTACACATAATTTTTATATTAACTTGGAACTAATTTATCTTCACGTCAAACCTGCCAAGTACAGCAATTCCCATTATTAGTGTACCTGGGTTTCGAATGCTACATCTAATCTTATCTATTTATATGTATATTTTCTATTCCCTCATATTTATACAAAGTAACTTCTAAATAGGTAGTTTTCAAAACTTTGCAACACTTATGTTTTCGGTTTGGTATTATTAGGTTTTATTTAACTTAAAAATTTTGTTTATTTTTTTGTTGCATTAGCACCCGACGCGTCATTGTATGTAGTACTAATTAGTTATTGGCTAATTACGCGGCGTGACATTTACTAAAATTTTATTTATTTAAAACAAATACTGTAAAACAAAAAATAAAATAAAAAAAAATAAAGAAAAAAAACAAAAAAATAAAAAAAATAAAGAAAAACGAAAAAAAATAATAATAATAAAAAATTAAAAGAAGGCAGAAAGAAAATAGAAGAAAAAAAATTATAAACTAAATCGCCTTTATTTATATAGATAAATTAGCAATTAGTACTAGAAAAGACTTTAATATATTAAATGCAAAATACATAAGCAATATACCTCGTTATTATCGTTGCGAGGCTCTTCCTACAGTAAATTATAATTTACTCGTATTAGTATATATGTTAAAAGATCAAAAAAAATAAAGAATTCATACCTCGCAACTATACTCTCTAATAGTGTATCATTAAGTATTCTCCTCATGTGCCCCTACTACGCACATAAGAGTCGTAACCATCCATACCGCTGATATCAATGATAAACGAATCACCGAGACTGAAGTTGTAGTTGTCATCATAAAAGAACTATAATAAAATTATAATGATAATAAATAAATTTAAGAAATCATAACCCAAACAAATTTAAATAGTTACCTGATTAGTTAATCGACCTGACTCCGTCAGGAGCTTTGCAATTGTTTTGTTTCTTCGTTTTATTATTCCTTTATAAGCTGCAATTCTGCATTGCATATTTCTTATGCTTTGCAGAAGGAATCGGTTTTCATTATTAAATCGTTTGTTTTCGCGCTTTGCGAGTAATCGCTCATCCTATAAAAAAACAAATATTCAGTTAAATAACAATAACGACTTATACGGTACTAGGCGATACGAAAAACATTTGCACGCACTTTAGGTTAGGTTAACTGACAGAGTTCGTAAGGTTTGGGGTCATGGTATTTATGGTGTGATTTCTAGGTGGCTGTGTGACCGTATGTGGCATGTGACCCGCACCAGGGACCCGGAAAGATTTGGTTTGGAAATTGCAAAAATTGATTTGGACGTTGGCCAATATTTGGATAAAATTTGGATAAAATCTTCGAATATTGGATTATTTTTCATCAAAAAAGCACTGTTGGCCAATCAAAAAACATGATTCTGTGTAACATAACTGGTGAAAATTTTATGTAATTGTGTTGGCTTCAATCCATGCTCAGATAATTTTTAATAGGGATGGATTTTTTTTTTTCGTGTGTTTAAAAAAAAAATACTATACCGTATAAATTAACTCCTGTATTTTTGCGAGAGAACTGGTAAAATTGTAAATATAAACTTGATGAGACTAATTGACAAATGATAGATAACGCACATTTTTGTTGTCTGTATTTTTATTGGTCAGAGATCACATTTATACTGGAAAATCAGTCGAACAAACCGCATAATATTTGACAATTTATATATAAATTTAAAGACAGATTCTTATTGGCTAAATCACATGTCTAATGCATCATTTTTATTGGTCAGATCACATGTTTCATGAAAATCGGCCAAAATTTTGGAAAAATTTGGCCAAAATGCAAAAATTTGGAAATATCAAAATTAGACCCAAAAATTTGGAAATTTTGGAACGGGTTCCTGGCGCACACGGCCGTAGTGTAACATTAACGTGAGTCACGCTAATGTCCAGCGTAAAAAATTCATTTCGATATAGTAAAAAAATCCTTTTTATAGCAATATAAAAGTTACTCCTATTTTATCTATACAGCCAATTCTCCGCAAGTGCTCCCTTTTTCTTCACAATAAAATATATTGCATTTAGAGTAATTATTATCATAAGTTGTAATTAAATCTCTCTATAAGTGCACATTTTCCAGATGGAGAGCTCACTCTCTATAACTCCGCGACCTCCCGACTAACTCGCCCATATTTCATATTTTTATATTACCTGGCCCAAATAAATATACACTGCTCTTAATTTTGCCCAAAAATTCGTTGCTGTCAAAAATTCCATTTTATACCGTTTTGTACTAAAAATTCCGTTTTATTCATATCTATTATATATGAATTTTTCCGTGTCCCTGCCTCCAGGATTATGATCCGGCATATGCGATTTTTACTATATGAAATTGCTCACTTTCATGCAGCATGTAAACAAAAATTGATTGGTTAAATGAATAAACTGGTGACTGTAATCACCTGACTTGCTGTTCTTTTTGAAATTTTATTGGCTAATAACTCAAAATCAATTTGTTGGTTATCTTGTCGATCACGTGATCAGGTGTCACGTGTTACCGTGGTCATAGTTGCAAATCTTACGTTTTGATACTCCTCAAAAATTACTTTACTTTTTTGATACCGATCTGCATATATACACGTGACTTGTGTTACACTAAGGCCCAGTGTATTGTTTTTGCAAAAATAATTTTGGTTACACGCTGTTAATGTCATGTAACGTTACACAAGTCTAATTTTGCCCGGCATTAAGCTTAATGCTGGTAGGCACTATTATGATAATGCCCCGGCGGGGTTAGACATAATTCCGGTCCACCATAACCCTAAATCTAGTGGTACCCTAACCCGGCATTAAGCTTAATGCTGGTGGGCACTATCATGATAATGCCCCCGGCGGGGTTAGACATAATTCCGGCCCACCCTAACCCTAAATCTAGTGGTACCCTAACCCGGCATTAAGCTTAATGCTGGTGGGCACTATCATGATAATGCCCCCGGCGGGGTTAGACATAATTCCGGCCCACCCTAACCCTAAATCTAGGGGTACCCGGCATTAAGCTTAATGCTAGTGGGCACTATCATGATAATGACCGGCGGGGTTAGACATAATTCCGGGGGCATTATCATGATAGTGCCCACCAGCATTAAGATTAATGCCGGGGCAAAATTAAACTTGTGTAATGTTACACGACATTACGGCGTGTAACCAAAAATTATTTTTGCAAACCAATGCACTGGGCCTTTGTATAATACAAGTCATGTGTATTTAGGCAGATCGGTATCAAAAAAGTAAAGTAATTTTGGGGTACATACAGGAGTATCAAAAAAGTATGTGCAGGAGTATTAAAAGCGTAAGATTTGCGTCATAGTTTCATTTATTGGCATTGATTAGGAATCCTAATTTTCTGCTGTGACAAACCCAAATTCTGCCTGCTTTGCACTTCGAATTATGCGAATTATGCGATAAATTTTTTAAATTATGCTAAAGATTATGCGGATCAGATAGAAATATGCGAAATTTATTTTTATAAATTTTTATCGTTATCGTTATTGTAAGTACTGAACCCCATCAGTAATTTACCAATAAAACCACAAATTCTGTGTAATATAAGATTACAAAAAGAGTCGTGTTTACTAAACTGTCTTTTGCGCCAAACAAAAAACTCCCTGCAAAATTTTAGTATATGGCCACGCAAAGTTAATTTTTCGTTTTGAATAACCACTGACCTTTTTTTAAAATTACAATCATGCCAATTATTCCATTTTTGCTATTTAAATTTTTCTCCGGTATTACTTGATAGTGACCTTAATTTTCTGATAGAACCGAAAAAAATCTAAATTTTCTGGGTGTGAACATGAGCATATTAATTTCAGTAGATTAAAAAAAAAGCTGAAATTTTGGAACACCATGTAATGCAAAACATTAACTTTGTATCCTAATATATGTTTCTTATTAAATTTTTATACTACTTTAACGATATGTTTTATTATTAATGTTCTACAGTTATTTGAAATACTGCGTCCAATAGGAAATTAATAACTCAATCTTTAATTCCGGCCATTTTATGTGCAGATTATGCTTTATTAGTTATGCAAAATTCATCTTGATATGCGAATATAGCTGTCGCATATGCTTCTGTAGTAAAATCTAAATTATGCTATCGCAGATCTGCAGTATTCCTAGTATTGGCCGATTTGGAGTCACGTGATAACGCACTTTGCTTGGTTTTTCGATACATATTATAACGGAAAAAAAAATTATACCTCCAAAACGTTCACATTATACTGTCTGCACTGACTATAAATTTGATACTATTTTTTAAAAGTTGAAGAGTTATTACAATAAAGAAAAAAGACGACTAAGTCGCGTGATAATACATCCAATCAGATTTTGAGATCAGGTATAACGTGAAATCAAAACAATCGAATAACTTTTTTTTTTTTTTTTTTTTTTTTTTTTTTTAGTGTCAAAGTGCCCACTTTGGGGATTGGCTTTTATTCAAGATATATTAGACCTCGGCACTCTACATAGAGGGAAAGCCGATATTTGTACATTGACGAGAATACAACTAGCCTCACCTGCAACTTTTGGTTGCCTATTTAAGTAGCCACCCGAAGGTTCTACCCTAGCTGCCATACCTGCAACCCACATACTGGCATTGTCTATTTAAACCCTCTGATCTTCTGCCTCCTGCTGGTCCATCTTGTATCACCGGAACAGCCACCAGCTACTAAACCTGGAGTTCGTACTGGATACTAACCGCACCCTTAGGACTAGTTTATCCTCAGTGGATCGAATAACTTTTACCTAACATCCTAAACTAAGTTCTAATGGAATATATGACTAATATATGGCTATATCAAATGTATAAAATTTAATATTATAAATTACATATAATCAAAATTTATTAATATTATAGTAGGAGAAATTTATTTGTCGCCCCCCGCAATATGAATATTTGTCACGGGTTTATTTATAACTCAAAACTTTACTAAGATAATACCTATTGCACTTCTAACAAAAAATGATCCTCTCGCAATTCTGTATTAATCTTAATCCTAACTTTAATAATTTTGACCCTGACCCTAACCCTAACTTTACTTTAATATTATTATCAGCTTATTGGCCATGATAGTCACGGGGCCGACAAATGCATTTTTCATTATAGTATTATTCAAATAAAATTACCGGCTATCTTGCACAGCCATTTCGACATTGGTACTAGTGTTATACATTACATTACGTATTTTCAGCTTTTCTTCATATGTTAAAGTCCTATTCTTTATAGCCGCATCTCGAAGGTCCGAAACTTCCCAACGAATTTCTTTAATTCTTAGCTTACATTGGTTCTCAAAATGCTCAGCATTCATTTTAGGAAGCATTTTATTACAAATGTCACCTACAATTCATGATTGAAAAAAAAACATTTATAATAAGCATAGTTTAAAACATTTCGTAAATAACACCATGAAGTTCGATCTCTATAATTGTCTGAAGGACATTACTGTAGAGGTCATAGGAAGATATTCATGTGATTAGTTAATTTTTGAAGTTCTAACCGTGATCTCCCGTTATAATTATCCAATCAGAATTAATGATGAGCAAATCCTGATTTTTTCAAAAATTCCACACAGGATGTGGGATCCCACGCTGGATAGTGCGGGATTGAGTAGAGTTTCTGGATTTTTTCTGATTAATAAATGTCACGGATGATCATGAAATTGGATGAAGGTGAAATTTGAATCTATTTTATGTACAATTTTTAAAAATTTTTAGGGACTTTTTTGTTAAATTTTTTTTATGGTTGAATTAGGATTTAGGGTTAGAGTTATTAATAAAGGAGTATAGATGGATTTTGGTATGTTTATATTTTCATATTGAGATCCCTAAATTTCACCATCATCCGATTTCACAATCATCCGCGACAATAAATATATATATATATATCATTACTAGTAATGTAATTTCTCGTTAAAATAATGATCATTTCTTATAAATCTAACAATATTTATTACAAATAAAAATGCTTATATAAATTTTACCTAATTTTAAAATATTTGGATCTTATAATTATTAAATTCATCAATTCAGATTTGCCTTAATTTTATCAATTTTTAAAATATTATTATATAAATATATATTTAAAAATTATAATGGTAACAAAGCGATCAATTATAAGCATATAAAAATTTACAAGTAATCAGGGCATAATTAGGTATAAATGTACTAGAATTTATAAATAATCAGGTACTGTACATATGTACAGTACAAAAATTTATAACCCGGCTATATACATCATAAGCAACTCATAAGAAATTTATAATTGGCTTATAGTTTTTGAATTACATAACTGATTGGCTCAAATTTTATTTAAACTTATCATTCAAAAGATTTAATATTTTTATTTAAGTACATCAAATATTAATTAGGAATTGGCCCACTTATATTAAAGCAGGCTGGATTATTTGTTAATGCAGGCCAGATGATATGCTAACACAAGCCCAAAAATCTTATATTAAAATCCCGCATGGAAGTTTTTAAATCCCGCGCATTCCATGTGGGATCCCACACGGGATCACACACGGATCCTGTGAGTTGCCTATTACTAATCAGAATGTACAGTTTTTAAAGGATACTATTGCTATTAAAAAATGAAAAATACTTTTATACAAAAAATTTACAAACCAATAATGTGTAAAATGGGCAAATGTAATACTCATTATTAATAAATCCAAGATATCAACTGAATCTACTATTAAAGGTTCACGTTTACAAAAAGCTTTAAAATATATAAATAAGTTGTCAAAATGATTAAATTTTATATGAACATTTTATTGTATTAAGTAAATATTATGTAATAATTTAATTTAATTATATATGTAATAATTTAATTTAATAAAATTATATTATTTATTTAATAAATAAGTTATATAATAATTTATTTAAAATAAAAAAAAATTACATAAATGAATAAAATTCAATAGTGCAAGAAACAAAATTTTTGTAATACTTCTTCAAACTCTAATCCTGAATATTTTACTGGCCCATTTTCAAAACCATCATTGTCACAAAAAGAATTGTTGTTGTGTTTTTTTTTTTGCTAGCCTTTTAAATATTCTAGCAAAGAAAGAACTTTTTTATTGATACTTTCTTGCAAAAACGCAAGACAGTACAGACATTTGGACCCATTATTAATATAGCAAAACTTGTGATATGTATGGCCACATGCTAAAGCAATAATTGTATCCATATTCATAGGCAAACAAGCAAAACAAAATAACAATTGGATATATCGCAATAACGAAAAGGATCAGAATTATGGGAAGTACTAAAACCCAAAGAAGATACCACAATTGTGCTTCTAACATTTTCATCACAACTAATAAAATCGTATTATAGTCATTTTTTTCACTCCCTATTTTTAGTAGGTAGTACTGGATCAGCCTGCAATTGATAAATTAATGGAATTTTATGATTAAATAATCATACATAAATTTTTGAAAAACATTGCAAAAGAAAACATAAAGTTTTTTGGTTAAAATTGAAATATCATGCACAGAATATTCATAAGTTGCCCATGGTGATATATGCACAAATTTCTCTTTAAAGCCATTATCATCAAGACGTAATTGGTTGATATAATGTCTATATTTGATAATTTGCTAGATTTTGGTATACTTTTGGGTACTTTGACATAGAAGGCTGTGAAATATCTTGATGGTCAAATCAGAAAACTTGGAAAGCTCTGCTATTATTGTCTCTAAGATGGGATAATTGTTTAAGTCCTAATAAAAGATATCAAAAAGAAACATTAATGGTACCTTTGAATAGTTTTTATAGTTGAACTTAAAAAAAACAGTCCAAACACAAAAGCAAAATTCAAGATAAGTATTAAAATTACCTGATCGAAAAAATAGGGCATAAATGTCTGAAACAAGAGAAATCATATTATCTAGAAGGTCTTTAAGTACAAGATATTCAGCATCTTTACAAATCGATCCAAACTTTAATTTGATGTTTGTGGAAATTTCTTGCCATGTGCTATAAGAAATCTCTAAAATGAAATTGATATGCTATAGTTTAGGGTTTTGCACAAGAGGTTTTTTGTCTCCAAAAATAAATAACAATGCAGAAAAAAATGGCTAGTATTTAAGAAGCACCAATTCCTAGCTATTTAACGAAATTTGCTAAGGGCCTATCTTTTCGTATATTATGCAGGCAAATTTGTCTGTGAAATTTGATTTTTGTACTATTACTAAAAAACGAAGTAGGAGAGGTCCCTCCAAAATATATTTAATCCAATTTGGTTAGATTTGAATAATATTATCATAAGGTAATATCTGTATAAAATGTGTTAATGATCATTAAATACTAACTGAAAGTTGCCCTTATCGTACATTACTGCGCCACATATTTGTCGATCGAACTTAAAAAAAAGGTTTATCGAATATACGATATATATATAGTTTTTTTTTGAAACTATATATACAAAATTATTGTTTTCACATTTTGTTCTGAAAAGGAAAGTGTTTTGATTTTTTTTAAGTTATAAATGCTTATTATTTAACGATGTTATTCATTTTTTATCAAAAATATTAATCGTGTTTAAAAAAAATTACAGCTTTTTTTTTCTCATGAATGAATATGTACCAGATAGTATAAATAATACAGTTATGTTCCATGATTAGACAATTTTTATTGTAAAGCAAAAGCACTTATTAATTTTTAAAATAAAAATTCAATTTTAACTAACTTACATAGTAAAATTTACAAATATTTGAGTGTAAGATAAGACAATAAATTACACTTAGTTTAAAATTAGTAATTTATATTCTAAGCGAATATTTATTTTTTAGCTTATTTACAATGGAAAAAGACGACGAACTACCTGCTAATTTGATAGACCCCTATGATGTTTTATTTTTTTCCTGAACACAAGTTTCTTTAACAGATGAAGTGTTTGAAGACAGTGATGATGATAACAGTACTAAGATTGCAAAATTAGCTAATGAAATAGATACGATTAACCTGAATAGTGAAGAGATTGAGTTTAATACTGCAAAATCATTACAAGTAAATGAAGAAAAAAATAGAGGAAGAGGGAGAGAAAGAGGGCGTAGAAGCAAAAAAGGAGGAAATAATATGGCTTTAGAAAAAAAAGCTCAAATATCCGCTCAATTACCTGTACCTCCTAATTTTAATTATCTAAAACATAATATACTGTTTCATCAAGGTTTTATTAGATTGCCACCCGAGTTTCTGGATAATAATATTTCCTCATATGGATTAATTAGATTATTTTTTCCCCAATCTATTCTTACTACAATTTTAACAAATACCAATGAATACGCACAGTCAAAAAATGTTGGTATTGTTGGACGTTGTTGGTCTCTGTTAACATTAGATGAATTAAAAATTTGGCTAGGTATCATTATATATATGGGCGTAATTAAGTTACCAAGAGTAACAGATTATTGGTCAGTTGATTTTAAGTATCCTAAACATAATATTACTCAAATGATATTAATAATTCGTTTTCAACAAATTAAGCGTTACTTACATGTTTCAAGTATTAGTCCTGAAAAGCTTTATTGGTTTGATAAAATTGAGCTGCTTTCATTACATATTCAAAAAATTAGCAAACAAATTTATGTAAGTTGCAATCGACGAAATGATGATACGGTTTTCAGGACGTAGTAAACATATGTTTAGAATGAAAAACAAACCTATTTCTGAAGGATATAAAGTTATTTCCTTGTGTGAAAAGGGTTACACATATGCATTTACATATGAATCCCATATTGAAACAAACAAAGAAGTTCCAAACATTTCCAGTCTTAATAAAACTGGATTTCTTGTATCGTATCTTGTTACTCAATTATCTAATAGTCGTACATATAATATATATATGGACAACTATTTTGCAAGTATACCCTTTTTAATTATTTGCGAATAAAAGGATATGGTGCTTGTGGTATGTGCGAACCAACTCTGCACAATTTCCTAAGGAATTAAAAATTGAAAAATCAATTCGGTTAAATTGGGATATTTTATTTGGTGTAGTTGTCAACAATGTTTTGGTAATTTTTTGGATGGACAACGGACCTGTTCATATGCTTTCAACTATTCATAGTATCAAAGTCAATGAGTAGAAAGTGTTAAGTTTACATTGACATCCACGAGAAACAAGCTCAAATGCGAGTAATGTGCGAAAAGTTTTTGGTAATAAAGTCCGCAAAGAAATTTTAATTCCAAAAGCCATTAATGATTATAATCATTTTATAAATGCCATAGATATTGCTAACCAATTTTACTCATATTATAACTGTCAACTTACTGCTTTACGTACTTGGATGCCTCTACTATTTTGGTTAATTGACATGGCTATTGTAAACTCATATATTGTTTATCAAAAAAATGGAAATTATTATTTGGTTTTTTTTTTACAAGCCTTGATATTTTCTATCAACTATTATGATATATATTTATACTAATTAAATCTTATTTTAACAGGTAGAACTCTTGCACATCAGGAATTTAGATTGCAACTAGCATGGGATTTTATTAATGACGCATTAAGTACTAAACGACCAACTGCTAATAAACAACACGTAACTGAAAATTGGGCTCCTATAGTAAGCAAAAATTTTAAACTTCCAACCATTCGCCTTTCTGGTTCAAATCATTATCAGAATGGAGAAATGACCGTGCAGCCTGTGTATGGTATCAGTGGGAAGCTAAAAATAGTAACCGAAAATAAATGAGAAAAATCTACCACAAAGTAATATTTGGTGTAAAAAATGTAATGTTGCTCTTTGCTGCAACAATTCTCGGTCATGTTTTGAAGAATATCATATATACGATGAAAAATAAAAAATAAATATATATTTTTAACATATTTTTTTTACAAATTATTACAAATTATTAGGAGTACATACCTTGCATTAAATATTATTATCTTGTATCTCGCATATATTTGTAATACACATTTTGTGAATATATTTAGTTATAAATACTGAATTTTAGATATAAATATAATGTTAAGAGTTCTAATTCCAATTATATTTAACTAATTAAGGCCAATTATGATTCGAAAATAAAATTTTAAAAATTTTATTTAAAATTTTAATATTTTAAAAAAAATAATTATAATTTTTAAAATCACTAAAACTGCATAGTTAATCTTATTTAAATTATTGGATAAAATGTTCTTCGGGTTTAAATTAAGTTAGGATTTAATTTTATAATAATATTTAACTTTTTTTTTTCTAAAAATTATTTAAATTATTAATATATTGTTAATTACGATTTATACATTTTAATACTGAATATTTAAACATTCTTAATTTAGTCTTAAATTCTTTTTTTTAAATAATTTTAAAATTACCATATTTAATAAACCTTAAAATACAAATTTAGTAATAACATTAGGGAGCGTATATAATAAAAAATTTTAAAAATTAAAAAAATGTATTTANTTTTTTTTAAATAATTTTAAAATTACCATATTTAATAAACCTTAAAATACAAATTTAGTAATAACATTAGGGAGCGTATATAAAAAAAAATTTAAAAAATTAAAAAAATGTATTTATTTAACTATTTTATATACAAATTAATAAATTTTAGACGCACAAAAATTATTTTAAATATAAATAAATTTTTATAATTTATAGCTTTAAAAAGGAAATATAATCGATAAGTATATATTTTAATAAAAATTTGAATTAATTTATTATAAAAAAAAATTTAAGATAATATTTTATAACTTTTTGCAGGCAAATTTGCCTGTGCTTATCTAATAGACGAAGAGATAACAGTTTGAAGATGAATCTGCTCAGACCAATCAGCTACAAGAGAAATGGCGTGTCCTTTTTTGATGTATTGTCACATAGATAGAACTTTCACAATTACATTTATTGCTTTAATATATTCTTCCATCGAATGAAGACCATTTTCTTGCAAATCAACAAGAATGACATCTTTTAACAATGAATATGTCATTTTTTCTTTAATCGAATATCATAACTATGTACTGTTAATTCATCCAATCTTGTATTGCCACTAACTGTGCAAAATCCCCAATGATAATTGTGTGAAAGACCGTAAAACATCATAAACTTATCTTCTATATTCGTTTTGATTAATTCAGTATCTATTAACACAGGATTGTGCAAATTTCTTTTCAGAATTGCAGGTTGATTGGTAATCAGATTGATAAGAATTGTTGCCAAGTGTGTATTGGTAGATGTTGTCATAGTGTTCAGCATATGTTCCATATAAATACTGTGATAATCGTCAATATTCAGCACCATTGCCTTATCAGCATGTTTGGAAAGTTCACTGTTGACATTTTCTTCATATTTTTCAGAGACAGTATTTTTAGTTTGAATAATCATACAAGATATAATTGTAATACCTAAATCCGCAAGAGTGTCTATAGAAATATTGAAAGCACCAGTTGAATCCAAATATATTGCTATATCCCTTTTAAAATCATTAACAAACTTGTTCCGAATTCCACATAAAAAATAACAGAAAAATAATAGTTGTTTTTTTTTACTTTTACTAGTGTATCCTTATTTTTTGTTGCCAGGTTAGATGAAAAATATAATTCATCAAAAAAACTTTTTAACCTGGCATCCTTTATTCCATAACTGCTCAGAATTCTTCATATGTATATATAATTGGTTCTTTTCTATTTTCACGAATATATAAAATATTCATCATCAACTTTACCACCTTTGAAAAAGACAAAGAGTTAGCATTTTCAGTTTCGTTAGCATAACAGTTACAGATCTTTCTATATAGTTAACATTCATTCCAGTCTCACCAGTTTTGGGTTGTTCTATACTAGTTTGAACATTTTGAAATCTAGCTAAACCTTGCATGATTCCATTATAACAATTTAAGCAGATTGTGTCACCTATATTAATATAATTGGGCAGAGCATTGTTAGCTTGTGCTTTTGAAATAACATGTTGAGTTACAGTTTTCCAGTTGGTCGATTTTTTTCGCATATAGTAGTCACACACGGGCCCGTAATTCTACTATTAAATAGCATTTTTGTCTTCTAAGCAAAGTATGCCAGGAATAAGATGATTTAAAGATTATTTTGTAAGGTTAATATTGGTGTTCGTTTGAAGCTAAAGATGATTTTTATGGAGAATTTCGTTAGTGAAATATTACAATTCTAAAAAAGTACTTTAAAATGTATAAATAAGTTACCCGGGTAACTGATTTGCATCGACCAATCAGACGAATGTCCTCCTATGATATGTAAACAAATTATGAATTTGTATAACCGACCAATCAATTTATTGCACATGATTTATGTGATGTTTGTTGTGATTATCGTCTGCCTACAAATTACTAAATAAGGAGAGAAACTGACCAATCAAAATCTTTAATTTTTTATCAAATTACTGTATTGTCACATGGAGATTTACTTGCGTCAAATCCGCCCATATGAGCTGTTAAACAACTCTCTTACCGTATGGTTGCGAAATAACGCGCAGGAGCGTTATTTCGAATTTCGGCCTAAATTAAGCTTAATTCAGGCCAAAATTCTAAATAACCCTCCTGCGCGTTATTTCGCGACTATACTGTAAACAACTCTCTTAAAATCGTGAAATGTGAATTTGCCAAATTTGCTTCTGTTGTTTGATTACCTAGTACTTACAAACTGTTTTGAGCTAAAAAAAGTCAATCGCATGTTTCACGAATTTGAAAGCGTTTTGTATAATAAGTGCAAGAAGAAGAACAAGTACAATTGTTCCACAATAGATTATAATAAGTGCAAGAAGAAGAACAAGTACAATTGTTCCACAATAGATAAAAAGAAAAAAATGAGATCAATAAAAAATAGCGAATATATTAGCAAATATTAAGAAAATTACATATATGATTGATTTCTAGTTTTTTCCATTTTTCATAATTTTTGGTGGAATTTTTGCCGTCCAGATTATATTATAATCACTAGTTTTCTCAGCGATTCTTGATACAACTCGTGATCAAAATGTCAAGATGATGAGCAAGTTATGGACATCACAATTATCACAGCAGATCTGTTATAGTATGAATGAATTGTATAGTACGGAATACGGGTATTTTGCACCCATATATATTTATACAAATTATAGCAGATCAAAGATGAGCAGATCAGTCTTTTTAAAACCTGTACCATATTGATCAGCCATAATTCTACTAATATATATAACACCGGATCAGTCAGTTTGGTACAGATATAAAAATTCGGGTGTATTATACTGATCTGCTCACCTGTAATTTCCCATACTATACAATTCTGGTCATCCATACCATGCTGATCTGTTATAATCTCATCACAATTAACAATTGTTTAATCACGACAGTTATTGTGTGTCGATTTGTAAAAAATTTTTTACGGTAAATCATGAATCAACCAAATATTGAGAGGTTACAGAAGATCAGCATGGAATGAATAGAATGCGGGCATTTTACACCAGGCTGATTTTTAAAACCTGTACTATACTATATAATCAGCTGTAATTCTAATATATATAACACCGGATCAATATGGTACAGATTTTAAAAATTCGGGGTGTACTATACTGATATGCTCACCCATACCATATTGATTTAGTATTGATTTGTGAAAATACTAATCGATACCATACCGGTACCATTATACAATTATGATCATCCGTACAGAATTTTTTTTTTTTACCGTAGATCACCAGTTTTGTAACAAAAGTTTACAGTAAATTGTGATAAAACCACAACTGTTAATTCCAATACGAGCTAACTCAAAACATACTGCATAATTTTGATACACTATTAAAATCAAATCTATATGTGGTATCCGGATAGCGTTTATCCGAATAATTATCGAATTCCGGGTGACACCCACCCGGGTCAAATCACTAGCTTTTGATACACAAAAATTAATTATATTCGCATATCTCACTGCATTTGTCTGACACGTTTCTTGTTAACGCGTTATGAAAATTTTACAAAAAGGGGTGATTATATGTCAATCATCAGGATTTTGACTAACATTGAATGAATTATACATAAATAGAAATGAAAGATATCTATATTAAAGAGATCTATTTACAAACTAATCGGGAAATTGAATCATCTAATGTCAAATTTCGAATTGTGGCAGTATATACTAATTATTGCAAATTCTCATATGCTTATAATACAAAAAAAATTGAAAAAAAGTAATGTAATTCGTTCTTTACATCAAAAAATATTACAATTTATTCCATAAAAGAGATAAATATGAACTACTATTCATAAAAATTATTTTCTAATTAATTTATTATGAATTGATCTACATAGCCAACTAAACCAGCACTATCTCATGATACTATGCAATTAATGTGATGAGATTTTATTATAAAACATTAAGCGCTGATTATTGGAAAATTTCTTAAAGGAAAAATTAATATCACCGAGATACGTCATCTCATACGACTTGCACGAAACCGCAGGAAATAAAATCGTCATATCGCATGAAGCATAATACTTGTGAATTACCCAACAATAGTTTTACGTATATAAATGAACTTTATTAGTTATGTAATTCTTCTATTGGTATTTTCTTTGTTTTTCAATTTTGACATACAAAAGGACATTCACAAAAGAACATTTTATTTCGGTAAAAAGGACGTTCAATTCGTACAAAAGCATGTTCAATTTCTTACCAAAAGGTATTCAATTTGTTCAAATGATATTTAACTGAATGGTGTTAAAAGGGATAATTCTATAAAAAATTTTCTTCAAATTTTATTTTTTTTTTGATTATCATTACATTTTGAAACACATAAAAGAGATTTTCAGTCTATTCTTGACTGTTTTGTAAAAATCGGACTCAGAATATTTTTCACCGTGTCATTGTTTCACATTTTTATATATTTATAGATATAAATGATCTATATTGTATATAATACTAAATGATTATGGTACGATTTTCAAAAGCCATTTTTCCAAAAGAACATAATATCGACCGGGATTATAGCTAATACAGTTAACACATCGATATGATGTTTTTCAGAAAAATGACTTTCAGGGACCTAAATTACAATGATTTAAAACTTGTAAATCAAGATATGTACACGTAAGGTTATTCTTAATAAAATTATTAACATAAAAATAAAAAAATTCGATCAACTCAGATTGACTTTACAGCAAATCATTAGTTCGGTTTGATTGGTAAGTTGACATTAGATTAACATTATGATTTGGCACGGTTATGGTACGATTTTCCGAAAGCCACCTTCTCAAAAGAAGTCATTATTGTTAATGCTGGCTAACTTTGTCGATATAATGTCTTTCAGGAAAATTGCTCTTGGGAACTTGAGTTACATTGCTTTTATATAAAACCGCACCTTTTTTACGACGAAATGTTCAAATAATTCAAATCATAATTCACCAGATATTAAAAGATTTTTTCTCATCAAAAATATTCAAAATGAAAATATCATTCGACATTTTTCTTATCGTTATTATCTGTATCCTGACCTTAAAACCCTCAACGGCCAATGGTTACGTTGTAAGAAGTTGCTACGAACATTGTCCGGAACATCCGGAACGTTCGTATAACTTAGAACACTCAGGCAGTTCATGCTGTGGTGTTGGTCATAAAATTTGAACGTTGATAGAATTCAAACTTAAAAAATAGAGTTTTCGTTCCTGGCGAATTCAAGACTCTATAATGAATTTAGCATCCATATCCATGCCATAATTTCCTTTTGCTATTTATCACATCATCCTAGAAAACTATACTATATTATTTATTATATACAGTTTTAATTCAGTAATTGCAAATTTTATTCAATTTAACTGAACGAATATTAAATTGCAATGAAGAAAGGTTTATTATAGTTTATATCATTGTATTATACTATTTTTAATTGCTGCATTTGAATTTCACTAGTATCTATTTTCGATTATTATAAGAAATTATCGACTTTTTTTTATCTTAAATTTTAAAGTTAAATTAGACTTCAGGTTTAGGATTAATATTAAAATTAAAGCTAGATTTTGTTTTTCTACTACTAAATACTTGGGCATTAAATAATAAAACTGTTTTTGAGAACTAGCATACTTGGTGTATTTCACTCTGGTGACATTAAAATTGTCTTTTAATTATTTTATTATCTTATATAAGAAAATTTTATCAAATATATCAAATAAATTATTTTGAGTTGTTAATTTCCATAAAATTATACGCTTTAATAAAAATTGATTCATTACTAATCAATGATGCCTGATGAAACTGACGAAATACGTCGAAATGGGTGGTTTAGTCAAATTTCGTCAGTTTTGACATTGCAAACATCGTTTCATCAGGCATCAATATAAGTAAAATGAGAATGCCTGAAGATTTCTATTCAAGAAAGGTTCTGACTGTTACTCGTGTAACGTATTTTAATACTGTCAGATCGAGATGTCACGCAAGTGAATAAATTTTTTACTATGAAATTTGAGTGATCGACGCTCATATGAAATTATCAATTTTCATAGTAAATTGCAACGGTAGGCCATTTTTAATCATCACTTTCAGGGGTTTCATAAAAGAAACAGCGTTCATGTTTAAAGTAAGAAAAAATAATAAACTTGGAAAGAATCATGTCTTCGAAAATGCCCTTTTGTTTCATAACCTGTAGTATTGAGAGTCAAGAGCGTATAACTAATTTCCTACTACAATGCCAGTAAAATTTCTGCAATAAGATTAATACAATCATGTTAACTTGCAAGACCGTTAACGTTGATTTCTCTAAGACTTGGAACAGAAGGAAGGAAGAATGCCGTGTTAACTTCTTGGCTCTTGAAATAATAAACTTGGATCAGAAAGAAGAAGAACGCCACTTGACTTCTGGATCTTGGAAAGAAAACGTTAGCCAGTGCATTTTGTAAGAACTTCACTGGTTTTAGTTAAATTCTTAGCATACTTCTAGTGTTTAAATTTAAACGGAGTTAACCATAACAGTTTATTCTACATCAATTTTACAGGAACCCAAAATCTGAAGTAGATAGTAGTACCTTATAGCAACTGGATGAGCTATACTTTAGTTTAAAGTAGCAATAACTATAAATATTAGCACATTTACAAAAATGTATTTCTATTATAATAAAGTTGACATGATTGCCAAAAAAATAATATTAATAAAGTATCCTAAATTTTTATTTTTTTATTTTTATATTGCTTTAGAAATCAATATCAATAAATTTGGTGTGTACTACTTGGTAAGTATTGATATTGATATGTGCAAAGATCCAAATATTTATCAGAGTTATACATATTCGAGCCATTAGCAGAAATTCTGCAATTTGATTTAATAAAAGAATTTTAGTCAATAAAATTATTTAATTTTCAAAATTTGATCTCTGTTAGATATTTTCAAATACAATTTTTATTAGTATTGTTTGGTGTTCTATGTACAATATATAAATAGTTCAGCGTTATAAAGATCTGATTATTAAATTTTTTTTCTAGTTTGCTTTTGTTGATATGTCTCTAATTATTTCTATTTATATATGCGTTGATTTATTCTTATTAGCTTTGTTTTTACTTTTAAACTGCCTTATGAAAAATTTATTATCATATCTGTACTATCTTGAAAAGCTGTATTGCATACTCAGATCTATTTGCATATAAATTAGTACGATTGAATGAAAACTTAATATTAAATATAAGGTTGGCATTACATACATTAATAATAGTTCTAGTTAAGTCAAGTATATTTAAATTACTATTTGTTAGACATAAATATTATTGGTTGGTTGCTTTAGATTTGTGAAAAATACTATTTAATATTAAATATAAGGTTAGCATTACATACATTTAATAATAGTTCTAGTTAAGTCAAGTGTATTTAAATTACAATTTGTTAGACATAAATATTATTAGGTTGGTTGCTTTAAATTTGTGAAAAACACTATTTATTGCAAAATATAAGTTATATTTAGAATAAAATATTATTAAATTTAAATTAGCTACTCAAGGAAATAAAATGATATCGATCATCTGCTTGTAATTGGAATTGAATAATGTTGCTTGTAGTATTCCCGGTTTTACAATGTTCAAATAATTGGCTCTTATAATTTGCAAGATAGGCAGGAAAAGAACGAACAATTTTACGTTGCACCTGATCTTGTGACTTTATTGGTTACATTACATGCAGATCACGTGATAATATTTTTTTCTGCCACGACTACTGGACTAGTCTGTGTTTGAATTGTTGCTTTTCGTTACTTACTGAATGTAAAATTTGTAGCTATTTAAGCCACATCAATTTATTCTTTGTTTAACATAACCTCCCCTCTAATTTTTAAAAGTTTATTAAAAAAAAACAAACAAATTGCATCATTAGCTTTTAAATTTTTTAAATTTTTTACAGCCAATAGAATTGCAGTTTTTTTTTGTTGTTTTGTTGGTTTTTTTTTTATCCACGCGTAAAATGTTTTATGTTATGTTAAACAAAGAATCAAATTAGAACAGCCTTATCCGTAATTTACATAATTTTTATTCTTTATTCATTGCTTGTGTCGTTTGTTCTTAACTAACCGTGTTGATTGTGCAGATGAAGTGTTGTTTGTATCATTCGTTCATTGTAGCATTTGTTAGTCTTATGTTGATGCTGCATTCGTGTTTTCTTCAAAGGGATTAACCATTATACATCTGAATTATTGATTGATTGTTAAAGTTTTATTTTACATTTCAAGAAAGATTTATGCAGTATTAATTAATATTACTGCAAATAAGATTACGTTACTGAGCTAAATATTTCCCATATTAAATTATAAAAATAATTGAGGGGTAAATGCGGGTAATCGAAGACCGAGTCGTTAAAAATTCATTCGTGAAATACAGATTTTAATTTTAGTAAATCAGCGCAACTCTAAAAAAAAAAAATATGGTATGCGTCTCCAGATTTTATTCATCGAAATTTTGTTTGTATTTGACTAAATAAAATTTGACCTTCTATCCATTGAGGTACTTGGGAAAACCTTTAATCAGTCAATAGGCTAAACTTCTATTGCCAGTACTATCTTGATACCATGCAATTCATGTGACGAGATTTTATTATAAAACATTAAGCACCGATTATTGGAAAATTTCTTAAAGGAAAAATTAATATCATCGAGATACATCATCTCATACAACTTGCACGAAACTGCAGGAATAAAATCGTTATATCGCGTGAAGCATAATACTTGTGAATTACCCAACAACAATTTTACATATATAAATTAACTGTAATTAGTTATATAATTCTTCTGTCGGTATTTTCTTTTTTTTTCACAACTTTGGTACTAAAATTATACAAAAGGAAATTCACAAAAGGATATTTTATTTCGGTAAAAGAACGTTCGATTTGTATAAAAGGACGTTCAATTTCATACAAATAGGTACAAATGATAATTAACTAGATGATGTTAAAAGGGATAAGTACTATAAAAAATCTTAAAAAAAAAATTTTTTTTTCTTTTTCTTTTTGATTATAATTACATCTTGAGGCACATGAAAGGGATTTTCAATCTATTCATGATAAAAATCGGACTCTTTGAATATCTTTCGCTGTGTAATTGTTTCAGTTTTTTTATATATTTATAGATATTATGATCTATATTGTATATTACTAAATGATTATGGTTCGATTTTCCAAAAACCATTTTCCGAAAGAACCAAATCGGCCGGGATTATAGTTAATACAGTTAACTCGTCGATATGATCTTTCGGGAAAATGACTTTATTTAAAACTTGTTGAAAATCAAGGTATGTACACGTATAAGTTTACTATTAATAAAGTCACTAACACAAAAATAAAAAATTCGATCAACTCTGATTGACTTAACAGCAAATCATTCGTTTATCATTGGTAAGTTGACATTAACATTATTTATTTAGCACAATTATGGTACGATTTTCCGAAATTCACTTCTTCGAAAGAAGGGTGGCATTATAGTTAATGCCGGCTAACTTTGTCGATATGATGTCTTTCAGGAAAATTGCTCTTGGGACTTGAGTTACATTGCTTTTATATAAAATCGCACCTTTTTTACGACGAAATGTTCAAACAATTCAACAATCATCATTCATCAGATATTAAAAGATTTTTTCTCATCGAAAATTATCCAAAATGAAAGTATCACTCAACATTTTTCTTATCGTTATTATCTGCATCCTGACTTTAAAATCCTCAACGGCCAATGGTTACATTGTCAGAAGATGTAATGAAGAATGTGCGGACCACACGGGCCAATCATGCTGTGGTGCTGGTCATAAAAATTGAACGTTGGTAGAATTCAAACTTAAAAAATAGGTGATTCGTTCCTGGTGAATTCAGGACTCTATGATGAACTTAGCATCCATATCCCGTTGATTCTCACTTTCCCGAAACCCACTTTCCCGAAAACTATTTTCCCGACATCACATAGGGTTAGGGTTAGCATTTTGTTAATTGTGGCAATATATTTTTAGCAAATTGTCACCTGTGTGATGTCGGGTAAATGACATGTCGGGGAAATAGCTTTCGGGAAATCGTACCGTAACCTCCATATCCATGCCATAATTTTCCTTTGACTATTTGTCACATCACTTAGAAAAGTGTTCAATATTATTTATTATATACAGTTTTAATTGCTAATTTTATTCAATTTGACTAAACGATATTAATTGCAATAAAGAAAGATCCTTTATACTTTATTGCTATTCTTAATCGATGGATTTGAATTTCACTGGTATCTATTTTTGATTATTATAAGAATTTATAAAATTTTTTGATCTTTAACTTTAAGTTAAAATTAGGCTTTAGGTTTAAGATTAAGGTTAAAATTAAAGCTAGATGTTGTTTTTCTACTGTACTGTAGTATTTGGAACATTAAATACTAAAACCGTTTTTGAGAACTAGCATACTTGGTGTATTTCACTCTGGTAAATTAAATTGTCCTTTAATTTTTTATTATTTTATATAAGAAAATTTATCAAATAAATTATTTTGAGCTGTTAATTTCAATAAAATTATACGTTTTAATTCATTACTAATTAATGATGCCTGATGAAGCTGACGAAACATGTCGAAATGGGTGGTTTAGTCAAATTTCGTCAGTTTTGAGATTGCAAACATCGTTTCATCAGGCATCAAGTATAAGTAAAATGAGAATGCCTGAAGATTTCTATTTCAAAAAAGGTTCTGACTGTTACTTATTGTGTAACGTATTTTAATACTGTCATTTACGTAATCATACTGATACGCGCAAAGTTACAATTACGTGAGCAGGGTGAATCAATCCTACGTGATAGCATTTTCAAACGTTTATTTTCATTTTTTAGTACTATAGTAATAATATGCATAATCACTTTTTTTATTATGGGCAATCTTTCTAATTGCTGTAGCTAGTGATGGGCAAATCCCGATTTTTTTAAAAATCCCGCGCGGATCCCGCGCGGGATTCGCGGGATCGAGTAGAGTTTCCGAATTTTTCACGATTAATAAATATATATATATATATATATATATATCATCACTGGGAATGTAATTTCTCGTTAAAATAATAATCATTTCTATAAATCTTACTGCATACAAATAAAATGTTTATATAGATTTTTGCATACGTTTAAAAATTTGAATCTTATAATTATTAAATTTATCAATTCATATTTGTCTTAATTTTATCAATTTATTTTTAAAATATTATTATATAAATATATATTTAACAATTATAATGGTAACAAAGCGATCAAATTATATAAGCGTATAAAAATATTTATAAGTAAGGCCACGCAAAGTTAATTTTTCGTTTTGCATAACCTGGGGTTTCAAAATTCCGGTCGGCGGGTCGGATTTCTTTTCTTTTTTTTTTAAAAAAAAAAAAAAACTTTGCGTGGTCTAAATTCATTTATATTCACATCTAAGGTCACGCAAAAGTTAATTCTTCGGTTTGCATAACATAGAATCAGAAATTTTTGACTTTTTTTTTATTAGACCTATCGGGTAATTACGGAAAGGTAGGTCGTCATCGGGTTACACCGGAGAAAAATTAAATGGCAAAAATGGAATAATTGGCACAATAGGAATTTTAAATTTTTTTTTGGAAAAATTGGGTCTGCGGGTTATGCAAAAATTAACTTTGCGTGGACTAATCAGATGCATAACCAGGTATAAATGTGCTAAAATTTATAAGTAACAAGGTTTTATACATACAAATATTCATAAACGACTCATAAGAAAATAATCGTACTTATAATTTCTGATCAAATAGTCACTTCACAATAATGGATTCCCACTTTATTAATAATGACAATTTAAAAAAATATATTTCAATGTACAGTTTGCGCATTATCTCTGTACGTACGTACGATGTATATATGTGGAACGAGAAACAAATAAAAAGTTAATGCGTGCATAATAATTTTATTTACATCAAATACTAATTAGGAATTGGCCCACTTATGTTAAAGTAGGTCGGATAATTTGTTAATGCGGGCCAGATATATGCTAACGCAGGCCAGACAATCTTATATTAAAAATCCCGCTTTAAATCCCGCATCACTAGCTGTAGCACTGGACGTAAGAACGTACCCTGAGACTAGTTATATTTATAAGACTTACTATTTGCTACTGCTTATTGTATTCTCAAAATATTATTTTATTGTCCGGCAGCTTACTATGATTCGTCTACCAAATAAAATTTTATTCGGCATAAACTATATAGTTGCCGAATAATAAAATTGACTATCGTCGGAAGTTACCGGATAAATGCGTTATCAGTCATGCAGATGTCTTATAACTTAATTATTTGGTCAAAAGATTTAAGATCAGCCTAAGAAGTTGAATTCCTTCGGAATTTAATTTCTTAGTCTGATCTTAATCCTTGACCAAATAAACTAGTTATCAGGCAGTGCCTGCCTGATAACTATTAATTATTAAAATTTATATTATTCATATCCATGCCAGCATCTTTCTTGAGTAAGACCCGGTAGTATGACCATATTGATTTACTTCTTTTAATGAGATATACCTGCGTATACTTAATTGCGCTTGTTTTTAAAAACTAACTATTTCTTACACATATATGTAACTGTCGGTGAAGTGTGTGTCGGTAAAATCAAAACACAAACCATCTATGGAATAGATCGCATATTCAAAGAAAAGATAAGAAAAAGAAAATGCGAAAATAAAGAAAAACAAGTGCCAGAACCAACGTTGAGGTCCTAATTAAAAGTGTTGCAAATGCAACTTTGCATGTAATATTCATTATTATTATTATTATTATTTTTAATAATTACAGCCGGTACTTATATTAACTACTAATTTGACTTTGTAGTTTTAGGTTTTATGTATTATCTATTATCTGTTATGTAGATCTATTGCATATGGAACCTTAAAAGCATCTACCCCAGTGCTATCAATAATTCATCCCACGTGATCAGTACCAAAGTTATTTCATTTAGGTTAGGGTTAGGGTGAGTGCCCAGTTAGGGTTTGTGCTTAGGTTATTGTGTAGGTTGTCAATGCAAAAAAGTGGTTTTTGAGAAACAAGCGTTTTTTGACAAATGAGATGATTTTCCTGCGTTACGCCGAATTATGTTCTTTTATTGGCCAATAATCACGTGGGATGAATGTTATGGCGTGGAAATATTATCAGTTATTTCGATTTAAGCAAATCTAAAAATTTCGAAAAAGATATCACAATCATTTTATCTATTTATTTATTTATTTATCATACATAGGAACCACATGACCGGCATAGTTAAAGGCCAATCATTTTATGTCACATGATAATTTGGACAAAATTTTGATTTCTTATGAAAAATTGCTTTCTAAATTTCCATGTTCCTGTATTAGGGTAGTTCATAAAAGCGGGCAGATCACATGACACAATGTTTTGCATAAGTAAATTTTGAATTTTTCGCACATTTCTCCTTTTTTCGCTTGTTTTGCTTCGTCGGGCCAGGGATACAGAAAAGTTTTGATATCATTTGTAAATATGACGATACTAAAGAAAGCGGTTTTTATAATATAAATATAGACTAAAAGAAACTTTATACGATATTCAAACAGAACTAGTGTCACATGAACAAATTAAAAAATTCCGTTACACGGAATTCGAGTTATAATAAGTCATTACGAAGTTACAAACCAATTCAGTCTGTCGAATTGGATCTCGCAAGGGTTATTATGTTAAAGTCGAATTTCAAAAGCTAGGTGCATCATTTTATTATTATTGTTTTTTATTTTGAAAGTGGACGTGGAACTTAATTAAGGCTAGGGTATCTCATATGATGTTACACATATGTAATTTTATGCAGATCACGGATTCAGCCCCTATAAAAGATTATGCAAACTCGTGACTGTTAAAGAATTTTAACCCACGGTTTAATATTGTTAAAACGAAGTTTTTTCAGTTGTTTAAAGGTTGTGTATTTGCTAGTAAACAGTTTTTTCATTAAACGAACTGTTTAAAAAGAGGTTTGTTTAGAAACAATATAGTATTAACTTTGCGCATGTGGCTTCAAAAATGCGCATGTCAAGTAAACTTTTTTAACAAACGGTTTTTTTTCTTTAACTTTTACAGGATATAACTTCGGTCACTTGCTTACATCCAATGATATTATAAAAATTATTTGTAATTAAGAATTTTTTGAAAGTTTATTAGAAACCTTTCGTATTTATTAAGAGATCTATTTATAGATTAGACAATATTTAGAACCGTATTAAATATAGTATATAAACTATTTGGAAGATTGGATTTTTTGTGCACAAGTGTTTGTAACAAGTATTTAAAACTTATTGCAAATAAAATTTTTTATTATAATATGAGTAAGATTGTATAAAATAAAAAAATCAAAGATTTTTAGTCTTCATATGTTCGTAGGCATAAAATAATTTGATTGGCTAATAAATAATAAATTACTATTTTTAGATTAGTTATACGAATGATCTACAATATGCAGCATGTCCGTTATTTTGCTATATTGCAGATTATATGAGATACCCTATCCTTAACATTTTAAGATCTTATATAAATTAGAGCGCTTATGCTCTATTTTGAGCAAATTCTCTCTAATTTAAATGTACACGCTCTTTTCTCACATATATGCTCTAATTAGAACATGGGTTAAGCCACCAAGCCACCACTAATTTCCTTTTTAGTATACTAATTGATATTTACATTGAAAAGAATTAAATCAAGATGCGTTGAACAAATGCAGTAAGCTATGCGAAATATAATTAATTTTTGTGTATCAAAATATCAGGATAGAGTTTAGTGTAGGTTTTTTTTTGTAACTACTTAATATGGTAGATGTATACTTGTAAATTAAAATTTTTTCTCATGTCTACTAAAGAATTATTTTACTCAAGCTTATTCATCAAGAGTAACAAAGTTCAGGCACTCTTAGATGAATGTTGATCACTAGCAATAACTTTACTGTATTAGCTAACTATAAATTAGAGGCCTAATTTCTATTTGATTTACTGTAAAAAATTCTATTATAATAAAGCTTATGAGTTATCACAATGACATAATATTTGATAAGTTAGTTTGTATTACTAATGCAGTAACATACTATATGTATTGAATTTAGCTTATTTTAAAAATTTGTTACAACCAGAGCACAAATTTCTAGGGATGTAATCTGCTTTTTTTTGGCAATGTTCCCAAAATGGAACTTAGAAAGGATAGAAGTAATGTTACTATTGTATAAAGAATATAAAAAAGTGGAGAATTTCACTAGAATTTCTGACTATTAAAAAATTGTGCTGGATGTTTTTGGCATTTACAACAGATTTTGTATGCATTACTACTATAGTAATACACAGTATGTAATTAAAGTTAGTTTGTGTTATAAATTCTATTATAATTTATATAAATTTCAGGTAACTGGATGAGTAAATGCTTAATTAGTTGATTTGTATAACTAGCTAAGAATCAATTACCAAAATAAAATATTATAATATTATAAATACTGTATATTCTCAAAAATAAGCTACTTTGAAAATAAGCTACTCTCTGATTTTTTTAAAAAATCTCAAAAAAACTATTAGCAGTTGCTATATATAAAAATCTAAATTCAAAAGTGCCATTAAGTAAACTTGTTCAGGACATCAAAATACACCTATAATAAATATTTAGTATCATTTGGACAATTTTTTGTTAGTCATTGTTCAATTTTTCAAAAAATTTAACTATTTGAAAATAAGCTACCCCATGTTTTTGTGTAATTTTTGCACCAAAAAAGTATAGTGCTAGTGGCTTTAAATCTCAAATCACTTAATTTTTGTTCACTTTTGCCAAAATCATGTAATATAAGTATATCCAATCAAAATGTATGATTTGGATAGCTCTTTTTTTTTTTTTTTAGAGAGCATTTTTACTTTTTTTTAAAAAGTACTTTTATTTTTTTTGTTAGATAGGCTTTTTTTTTTAGAAAGAGCTGAGCTTTTTTTAAAAAGCACTTTGTTTCTTTTAGAGAGTCCTCTTTTTTTTAGAGAGGGGTTTTTTTAAAGACCAAAATTTTTTTGTAGCCCAAAAAAACATCACATTACTGTAATAGTGCATTTTGATTGGCTTAAAGTAAAACATATACATTCACATTTTTATATTTTATTAATAAATTATTAATTTTTAAAAGGCTACTACTGCTTTACCAGTTTAGCTTTAAATTGGAATCTAAACAATAAATTTTATCATTTAGGACATAAAGAACTAAATTTGTAAATAGTTTTACATTTTATAAATTTTTAAAAAAATAGAAATATTTTTTGTAAAGCTATTTTTTACGAAAATTTAGATTTAAAAGCCACTGGCACTATAGCTTATTTTTAGGAATATATGGTAAGCAAAGGTTCCAAAAAGTTCCAAAAAAAAATAAACATAGTAAACAAGACATAAAGATCTGTGAATTTCCAAAAATAAAATATAAAGTAATCTTAATTGGTTGCAATTGGTTAATACCAAATATTTTAGTCCTGTTAATTAATTAAAAAATTTTTTTATTCAAATCACTACTGACTATATGGGGTGAAGTCAATAGAAATGGGACAAATCTATCTAATAAATTTGTTCCATTTCTATTGACTCCACCCCATATAGTGAAAAAAAATAACAAGAATATATAATATACTTGTAGATTGGTTTATTGCTAATTAAAGACTATTACTTATTGTTTTACATCCTTTATTTTGATGATTTATAAATAAACTAGATTTAGCATTTACTATTCCTAATATTAAAATTGTCAAACAAATTATTTACCATGCTTATAATTATCATATACTATTATAATATAACCTTTTTAAAGAAAATACTATTAAAGTGCCTTTAACAATGGACCTTTGGATGGCTAAAAATCATTAAGAATTTCTTGGAGTTACTTGTTTATATATAGATTAACAATTTTATTTAAAGAAGTAACTCTTGCTATACAACAACTTTGATATCATCATACAGCCACCAATAATTATAAAACAGTTAAAAGTAGTATTTCAAATCAAGTGACCCAGCTTTGCATGCCATATTTGGTCAAGATTTTTAAACTTTCGCCTTTTTAATTATCTACTTATTAATAATAAAATTTACAGATAATAATAATTCTATATAGATTACCACAAATGTTTCTAGTTTTTTAGTTATCTTCAAGTATCTAATTTATAAAAATAGAAAAATGGGTCATAGTTACTTGATTGACCCATTTGTTTGATTTTAGAATTTTAATTAACTCAAAACCAAATACTAGAATCACAAAATTCTATCTAGAAGTTTGTAAAAAGGTACTTTTCTGCAACTTTAATAATAATTAAAAGCAGCTTAAAAAGATCAGTTTTCTAAAATTATTAATTAAATACAGTTTGACCTCTCTATAGTACACCCCATATAGTCACACCTCTACATAAGCACCCAATATTGTGCAACAGTCTTAAAATATAGTAAAAAACCCTTATTATAGTCACATATCACTTATAATCACTATCACCAAAAATTTTGATTTTTTTATCCATTTATTAAAAAAAACCTCATTATAGTCACCAATTTTGACTAAATAAGGATAATAAAATCTGATTGGCCAATATTTATATTCATGTTTATTTAAAATATTCTATTAAAAATTCTTAAATGTTTGACAGTAAATAACTTTTGATGCAATGGTCCGATTTGGGTGAAACACCCACCAAAATGTTCGTCTTGATGTGACGATTCTAATGACCCAAGATCGTTAAAATCAGATCATACACTCCTGAGATCGTATCACTTTACATGTTTAAAGATTGATTAAATTTAAATATCTAAGAAAAATCCTTTAAGATTTTAGCATTTTGTAATTAGATCTGAATTATTTTGGACTCTTTAGAATCATCTCATTGAGTCATACACTCTGGTAGTTGTTTTATCCAAATTGGGCGCAAATACATTACTTATTGGCCTTTGGTCACGTGACCATGACAAGTATTTATTTATAGTCTCACCTCTAAACAATCACCAAAATATGGCGCGACGGACTTTGTGATTATGGAGAGGTCAGACTGTATAGCAAATAAAATGGGTCAAAAAGTTTGAAACCCTAGCTGAAAGTATTTTATAATATTGGGGCTTTATGGGCAACATATATTCAATTACTACTAATAATGCCCTAAATATAAAAAAATCTGTAGCAAAACTTGATGAAGTTTTATAGCAGAGATGTAGTATTCATACACTACAATTAGTAATCAGGAAGGAGTTCGTGCAAAGCATCTGATAGACTTTTTTAAACCAAAATTATCAGAGCAATTAGAGAAAATTCAAAATGGAAATCCTAAAAAGCAAATCTGGTAAATTTTCAAATAAGATAAATTAAAAATTCTTTATTATAATTATATACTATTTAATTTATTCATTAGTATTTAAAGGATGCTAAAGAAACAACTGTTTATTTAATTAGTTGTATAGCAGATTTTAATACACAGTGGAATAGTTCTTATTTAGCATGGACATGATTAATACTAATTAAGGTTTTTATTGAGCTTCTAATTGTTCATCTTACAATCCATGCCCTATAAAAAAAGTGGCCCGGGGTGTGGTACGGGTTGTGTCTGGAATCCACGGAATGGCACGGTCGGAGTGGTACGTATAGAGCTGTTGACAGAATATCACGGTAAAAAGTGGTACGGGGGAGGTGGCACGTTATGACACGTCATACGTATTGGCACCTTCATTTCACGGAATGATACGTGTCGAAGGTGGTACGTGTTGGCTCATTTCACGAAGAGCGAAAGATCAATATACGATTTTTTTTAAAAAAATTGCTATATCTCATAATTTCACTAATGAAACTGCTCATATCGGCTGATTTGATTTTTTGGGCCTTTTTTCGATAAACTGTTATACGAAAATTTGCCCCTAAGTGACGTTGAAAAACTAACAAACGAAGCACTTATTACAACTAACAAAAGAGCTTCTTTGACGTCTAGACAAGTTAAAAAACCAATAAAACTCAATAAAAGAGCTATGCTAAGCTGTAGAAAGACGTGCTTTTACCGTTTGTTGAAATATTCGGGTGTTTTAGGAGGAGAACGATGGGTTTATGATGGGTTGGCAACTTCAAGGATAAACTCGGAAGCAGATTTTTAAAAAACTGACTTTTTTAATACATATCTGGTTTATAATTAAATATATAAGCACCATAATTTTCTAGGTATTTAATTATGAACACAGGGTTAGTTAAAAAGGCCGTTCTTATGAAAATTCGTACTGTAATAAATTTTAAGTACGAAATTTCTTTGATAATCCTCAATCATGATTGGTTGATTTTGGGGTTGAAACAAGTCGGCCGATATGTCTGGGTATCTTAACAAAAAAAATTCCTTGCAAAATTTTGATACATGAGCAGTTGTTAGTTTGTTTATATTGTATTGATTGTTGATATAAATTTATGTAATCTACTTGTATGTATATTTTTTTTTTTATCACACGTTAATTCACGTTAATTACCTGGCCAAATCCCGTGCCATTTGGACTAGTAAAGTGTTGCAAAACCCGAGTTATTAACGGTCCATTTTGTATGGCATACGGTCCACCACGGGCCAAAAATCCGTGCCAATCCAAGCCTCCTACGTACCAAATACGGGTTTAATCCGTGCCATCAAAACCCGTGCCTTTACTCAGCCAACCCGTACCTTTACGGTCCATTTTTTTATAGGGATGAAAATTCTGATAAACATAAAGATGGAAGACATTTGTGTGAAATCAATCTATTAGAACAAAAATGGGGTCTATTGAAAGATCTTTTACAAGCATTCGAGGATGATACTAAATATTTGGGTGGCTCATACTATTCAACACATGGCTTACCGTATAACCTCGAAATAACGCACAGGGGTGTTATTTCGAATCTTGGCCCGAATTAAGCTTAATTCGGGCCGAAATTTGCAATTTCACCCTTGCGCGGTTATACGGTATGTATCGTGATATTGAAAAATTAAAAGAACTTTTTAAGCCAATAATTAATAATACGAACTAAATATCGAAGATGAGAAAGCTGCATTTGATGATGATGACGATGAATAGATTTATCAGGATCTTTTCATTAAGTAAATGAAAGAAAAATTTATATAACACTTTGCTATTATTATTTTGATCCAACACCTCAAGAATTAATATCTGTCTTATTTGATCCTAGACCTAAATCTTTGGACTTTGTTAATATAACAACTAAGTTAATAGTGAAGATATTCTTAAGGATTTATATGATAAAGAAAATTACTAAGAAATGAACAAGTTTTAAAGTACAATTTTGTGATTTAGAAATTAACATGTTTTATTTTCTTTAGCCTTGTTTTATAAATTTTTGATAAATATAGAGAATATGACGTTAAAGGCCTATATTTAGAGGACTAAGCGGATTATTGTACAATTGGAAATGATTTATTATATACACCCTGCTTACTAAAGTCTTTGGAAAAGGATGATTTACAAGTAACGGACAATATTTCGATGTATCAGAAATCAATTGGCGAAAAGATCCTTTGGCTTGGTGGGATTTGCATTCAAAGAAATTTCCAATTTTATCTAAATTGGCAAAAATATACCTGGCGATTCCTGCAACCTCAACTCCCAGTGAGCGTTTGTTTAGTGATGCCGGCAACTTATTAACATTGAAAAAGACTCGAATTACGCCTGAACTATTTAAGAGGATTATATTTTTGAAAAGAAATATCGATAAATATCAAATATTCATTCTCATGAATAGGAATTAGTTATATAAGATGTGCACGGATTTACTTTAATACCGATATATTAATATTATTTTCGTTGTATTAATATAATAAATAGAATTTTCTTTGCTTATAAAAATGTAATAATTATATGTTATGAACTTGCTTCATAATAAATGCAATAAATATATGTATTACGAATTTTCTTGTGGTAATTATTACATTGTCGGATAAAAAAGATATCCGTTAAATAGATACGGATTTAGTATCCTATCTGATCTTGGATACCTTTTCAAGGGTTAAATTGAATCATATAGGATTCGGATATTCGGATCGCATCATTACCCTGATCCGTATGTGAATAAGCAGTGTTACGATCGATGGAATTGGTCCGGTTTAGTTCGATCGTGAACAAATTATGATTAAGGTTAAATGGTTAAAACGATAAACTAACACACATAATTACGGGTATAAGGGTTTTCTTTATTAATATGAATCAATACATCGGGTTATAACAATTATACTCAGTACTATCTACAACAGTTAACTACCTTTTCACTATCCATAAGCTAAAACTAAACCCTTATATACATTTAATTCGTATGGGAGCTTTAATCACTCGTTTGGAGATTCAATCATTCGTTTGGAG
This sequence comes from Gigaspora rosea, assembly GCA_003550325.1. Classification (NCBI taxonomy): domain Eukaryota; kingdom Fungi; phylum Glomeromycota; class Glomeromycetes; order Diversisporales; family Gigasporaceae; genus Gigaspora; species Gigaspora rosea. Next base: position 91,135 of record QKWP01000101.1, read on the forward strand.
ATTTGATCACCCGTTTGGAGACTTGATCACCTGTTTGGAGACTTGATCATCCCGTTTGGAGACTTGATCATCCGTTTGGAGACTTGGTCACCCGTTTGGAGACTTGATCACCCATTTGGAAATCTAATCACTCGTTTGGAAATCCAATCACCCGACTATGCAACAAACTAAGCCAAAATAAGAATTATATAACCATTAAAATAATGATGATAATAAAAAAATTAAAAGTGAGCATAACAGCTGAAACGAAATTTCTGCCAATCCACAAAGGATCAGGATATTATTACTAATTGAGTGGTTAATGCGTTAATCGAAGAATGAGTTGTTAAAAATTCATTCGTGAAATTCGTGAAATTCGTGAAATGCAGTTTTTAATTTTAGCCAATCAGAGAAACTCTAAAAAAAAGCCTCCAGATTTTATTCATCGAAATTTTGTTTATATTTGACTAATTAAAATTTAACCTTCTATCCATTGAGATACTTGGGTAAACCTTTAGTCAGTCAATAGGTTAAACTTCTATTGCCAGTACTATATCATGATATCATGCTATTCATGTGATGAGATTTTGTTATAAAATATTAAGCACTGATTATTGGAAAATTTCTTAAAAGAAAAATTAAATACATCATCTCATACAACTTGCAGGAAATAAAATCGTCATATTGCGTGAAGCATAATACTTGCAAATTACCCAACAACGGTTTTACTTATAAAAATTAACTATAATTAGTTATGTAATTCTTCTATCGGTATTTTCTTTTTTGTTTCACAATTTTGACACCCAAATTATGCAAAAGGACATTCACAAAAGGAAATTTTATTTCGGTAAAAGAACGTTCGATTTGTATAAAAGGACGTTCAATTTCGTACAAAATGGTATTTAATTTGTACAAATGATATTTAACTGAATGGTGTTAAAAGGGATAAGTACTATAAAAAATCTTAAAAAAAAATTTTTTTTTATCTTCTTCTTTTTGATTAACATTACATCTTGAGGATGAAAAGTATTTTCAATCTATTCTTTACTGTGCTTTGTAAAAATCGGACTCTCTGAATATCTTTTACTGTGTAACTGTTTCACTTTTATATATTTATAGATATATTGTATAATACTAAATGATTATGGTACGATTTTCCAAAAACCATTTTTCCGTAATAACCAAATCGGCCGGGATTATAGCTAATACAGTTAACTCGTCGATAAGATGTCTTTCGGGAAAATGACTTTTAGGGACCTGAATTACAATGATTTTAACTTGTTGAAAATCAAGATATGCACACGTACTATATGTAAGTTTACTATTAATAAAGTCACTAACATAAAAATAAAAAATTCGATCAACTCTGATTGACTTAACAGCAAATCATTTGTTTGACATTAGATTAACATTATTTATTTGGCACGATTATGGTACGATTTTCCGAAATCAACTTTTCGAAAGAAGGGTGGCATTATAGATAATGCCAGCTAATTTTGTCTATATGATGTCTTTCAGGAAAATTGCTCTTGGGACTTGAGTTACATTGCTTTTATATAAAATTGCACCTTTTTTACGACGAAATGTTCTAACAATTCAAACAATCATCATTCATCATATATTAAAAGATTTTTTTCTCACAAAAATTATCCAAAATGAAAGTATCACTCAACATTTTTCTTATCGTTATTATCTGCATCCTGACTTTAAAATCCTCAACGGCCAATGGCTACATTGTCAGAGGATGTAATGAAATATGTGTGGACCGCACGGGCGAATCATGCTGTGGTGCCGGTCACAAAAATTGAACGTTGGTAGAATTCAACTTAAAAAATAGGTGTTTCGTTCCTGTGAATTCAGGACTCTATGATGAACTTAGCATCAATATCCATGCCATTATTTCCTTTTGACTATTTATCACATCATCTTAGAAAACTTTTCAATATAATTTATTACATACAGTTTTAATTGCAAATTTTATTCAATTTGACTGAACGAATATTAAATTGCTATGAAGAAAGTTTCTTTATACTTTATTACTATTTATAATCGTTGGATTTGAATTTCACTAGTATCTGTTTTTGATTACTATAAGAATTTATAAAATTTTTTTATCTTAAATTTTAAAACTAAAATTAGACTTTAGGTTTAGGATTAAGGTTAAAATTAAGGCTAGATGTTGTTTTTCTACTGTACTGTAGTGTTTGGATCATTAAATACTAAAACCGTTTTTGAGAACTAGCATACCTGGTGTATTTCATTCTGGTGAACATTAAAATTGTCTTTTAATTTTTTATTATCTTACTAGATATTGGACCCGTCATTAAATAACGGGCTTTTTATTATTACTTTGCAATAACAAAATAATTTTCTATTTCTATTTCATATTAAACTATTGTTACATATTGTCACATTATTAAATTTTATGCTACAAATTTATTGCGTATTACATCATATTAATTATATTAATTCATATAAAAAGGAAAAAAATAAATAATTAAATCTTTTTCATTATTAATTTCTTAATAAGGAACGATACAACTTTCTCGCTCGTGAATCTTTGATCAAATCTTAAAAACGTTTATTAGTCAAAGGAAAAAAAAGTTCTTTAATGGATCGAAATAAATATAATTAATGTTAAGCTTCACTTAAAATCCAAGCGATTCACACAACCAAATTTTAAATATTGGATAACTCATAATTTGAAAATTCTTTATTTTGGAGTAATTAAAAAACTTCAAACAAATAAGCTGATTGAAAATAGCCTAGGAATGTAAGCTTATTTTATCATAAGATAATTTCTGCTGTGCACCAAGTAACGAAGCATGCTAGTCAAGACACAAACCTGGTGAAAATTTTTGCCTATGTTTTTTAAGTGTAATAAAATTTTAACATACAATTAAAAAGATGTATGTTGTATTGTTTTTTTCTTGCAAATAGTAGTTGATGACACCATTCATGAATAATACATGATAGAGTGTTTTAAAAACACATTAACTCTGAAATTATTGAAATCGTCAATTCGGTGTTAATTCAAGTGAAATTGACTTTATACTTTGCAAGAAAAAGAGTAGTGGCAGCCTCAATAGAAGTAATTACTATGCACACGACGATGTGAATGCGTTCTACATGGTAATGTAAAAATTGTTAAAATGCTTTAATCATGCGAATTTTTTACAGTTGTGCATTTTTTTTTATTAATTAAGCAATTTTTTTTAATTTAAATTTATAAAGCAGGCTTTTTTAATATAACTGTAATTTATGCAAATTTATGTTATATATTTCTTTACATGAAATTTTATGTATTTTTTTTATCACTTTTTATTTATGCAAATGAGCGTTTACAATATAATTAACATTATTAATGATAGTATAATTGTTATCACTTGGCCATATCATTTCATCTTTTTTAATTTTCACCGATTGAGAAATAAAGTACGTACGTACGTACTGTACATCATTTCAAAATTTAAGAATGATTTTTATTATTGTTCGTCTCGTCATGTGCCCCTTCCTCGCACACAACAGTCGTGACCAACCTTTCTACCTACAGTCACGTCCTTCTATGCAACGACGTAGTACAGTATGGGAGTGGGGTCGCGGAACAAGCCGCAGGACGTCACGTGAGTAGACCTTTTCGAGCATCGTACTAGAGTTTAGACCCGGGTTGTAGTAAACCGGGTCGCCCGTGTCAAAACGGTTCACCCGGGTCAAGATTTTACAACCCGGGTCAAAATCAGGTTTAAGATCATAGAAGGGCATTCGTACGATTAGTTAAGTTTTATAGGTATATCCATGATGTCCGTGATAATTTTACACTGATAATAAGTAGCTGCGCAACGTAGTTGCGCAAAACCAGGAACGGGGAAGTCAGTATGTTAAGATGCCGGATATTATGTACAGATAGAATTATCTAACATATTTTTTCTAAAAGCCCATTAGATTTTGTTTATATAACTATTGTAACCATCCGGATATACTAGTTGGCTGTTTACGGTAGTCAAATTTTGATTTGCAATCGGGTTAAGGCGTATATGTTCAGTGTCAATTTCATATTTTTATATTTATAAAATTAATATATATGCAAGTTACGTGAGGTCACGAATTATTTGGATCCGAGTCAGGATATCACTTAATTTGTCTGATTATTTATGCAATCAATTTAATAGTTAGTTTATGAAACAATGTAGAGATAAGGTATTAATTTTAAGGTAATGTAATGCGAGAACAATAATAATAGTTTTTAAGGGACAATGAGATGTTAAAGTGTAACAATTAACAAATGCAACATCAATAAATTATTTTGTAGTGATGAATAAGATTAATCCGAGTATAACGGTAAGAGTAATGAAGTTTTATAACGTAGCTTCGTCATAAAGGCTTTGAAAAATCGATTACGCTAAAATAATTGAGAAAATAGAGCTATTTGCTTTAGACATCCGAAAGCCCACAAGACATTTTTTTACTATTAATTAAATATAAATAACCCCGTCACTATCTGATTACTATTCTGATCATAAGATCTTAAAAATTAATACTTATATGGTACCGCATATAGTTTTTATTTTGCATAGTTGACCGAACACTCCAATTTTTCATACGCATGGTAATTATTATTGGCATCACACTTTGACTTGTGATCTGTTCACCCAATAATCCACAGTTTGAAGAGGTTCACTTCTCTCAACTCCAGGACCCTTATATGCAACCCGTTTTCACCCGGGTCACCCGATTTCAAATCACACGGGTGACCCGGGTGACAATTTTGCATCCGGGTCTAACCTCTAAGCTGAACACCATGTCAAGCAGAAAACTCAAAGAACAAAGAGATCGATGCAGATCATCAGGTTACTCAAATACCATTCCGTCCATGATCTGCTGTCACATAGAAATCTGGTGATCTGCTGTCACCCAGAAATCCGGTGACTTGCAATAATGTCCCGCCTTGTGACTTCGTTCACAAGCGGGTCATTATTATTGCTCATCTCGTCATGTGCCCCTTCCTCGCACACAATAGTCGTGACCAACCTTTCTACCTACAGTCACGTCCTTTTATGCAACAATGTAGTACAGTATAGGATTGTTGTCAAGGATCGTACAAGCTTGGTATAAGAAACATACCCATACCTGTATACTACTACTTCCTTTTTTTTTTTTACAACCGTACTTACGTGCGGTGTGGGGTGTAAGCACCTGCTCTACTGTACACCTTCACATACAATCATAGACATAAGGAAGTATACCTTTATACCACTACCTTTTAAATCAACCAACTCCTGTTACGTCCTGTAACATCTCAACTCTTCTGTGATCCTCTACCTTAACTTGGGAGGAGTGTGTAATGTACACACCCGCTCAGTCTATGCACATACAAAACCTACTCGTACTACACACTCACAAACATGCGCGTTTGTAATGCCTTATCTAACCCCTATACGAACATGCGCGTTCATTTTTTTTTAACAATATCTACATCTGTGTTATATACCATTAATTTCCTTAATTTTGAAAGCAGTGGGGTGTACCCACCTGCCTCAAACTACACACTTACAAACATGCACGTTTGTAATGCCTTATCTAACCCTAATGTTGTTAGCTGAAATTGATTTATGCTTGTAGAAATATTTCGACATTTGATATTTAGGCTGCCGAAATGTCTAAATATTGGCGAAATCCTAAATTATGCTGAAATGTCTAAATAATGTCAAAATGTCTAAATTAAGAATATATATGAAAAATATATAGGAGTTAGAGATGTTAATCAGTCCAACTAAAACCACTAGTTCTGCGGTCCTCCTTAGAACTGTCTTTTTATGGGACAGACCAAAAAGACAATCGGTCCGAATATAGCTTTAAATTATTGTAACGAACATATGTAGCCTAATTTTTTGTGATATACAAGATTAATTTTTAGAGGCTTAGACAACAATAAAAAATTTAAATATTTTAAATCGGAATTTAATGTTTATTTTATATTTTGCGAATTATTAATTTGTCTTTGCTTTTAAACTAAATATTAAATATTTTTGGATAAATGACAAATTAGTATTAGCATTAGCAATAAAGGTTAGTTATTTTGGTTTTGCTATTACTCGATTTGGTAAATGCTGGCTCTATCTCCTGCCCACTATCTCTAGTCAGTTGTTGGGCTCCGTAGCTGCAGTGGCAGTGCAAGTCCTATTAGTGCATAGTTTGGCTCTGTGACTGCAGTAGCAGCACATGGACCTTAATAGTGGATAGTTAGGCACGCAGCTGCAAGGACCTTATTAGTAGATAGTTAGGCTCCACTGCTGTAGTGGCAGTGCAAGGACCTTATTAGTAGATGTTTAGGCTCCGCAATTGCAGTAGCAGTGCAAGGGCCTTATTAATAGATAATTAGACACCGCGGTTACAGTGGCAGTGCAAGGATCTTATTAATAGATAGTTAGGCTCCACAGCGCTGTACAAGACCTTAATAGTGGATAGTTAAGCTCCATAGCTGCAGTAGCAGTGCAAGGACCTTTATTAGTAGTTAGTTAGGCTCCGCGACTGCAGGGACCTGTAGATATCTTTCTTATGCTTGTGTTTTCATGTATTAGTCAAGGTGTGGTTTAGAACCTTGGGTTTAGAAAATTTTGAAACTAAGAGGTCAGTAGTTTATGCATTCAACAGTTTGTGAGAATGATTGGTACAGGTTCATATAATTAGTTCTTGTCTAGAGTTTTGTCATAGGTATTAACGTTAGAGTATAAATGCTTGAGCTTGTTTGGATAGCTATTCCCATTAGTGCTGTTAATTAGTCTGTCTGGTCCATCTTGGTCCAAAGGCTGGCAGTCTTTTAAAAAGTTAGACTGGACTGCGGTCCAGGACTAATTAGAAATGATTAGTATGAGACCAAAAGACTGATTATTAGACTAATTAAATGTCTATAAATTGCACTAACATATTAATTTATCACCTGTTATTATTATAGACTTCATTCAAATGATTAATTTATTACTCGTTTATTACATAAAGCTACCTTTAAACAAATGTCTAAATCTGTCTATTATTATTAGAACTAGTATAATAATGCATACGAATTTTGAAACCATGTATATGATTTTTGCAGATATATTTTTATGTGAGTATGCTAGTATAATGCAGATCAATTTATCTCAAGCATTTGGAAGTTCCCAACTGGAAAAAATTAATATAAATTATAAACAAGGTCAAGAGTGAAACAAAATTCCTTAATATTCCAACAATAGAGCATTTTTTATAAACCAGGTATAATACTGCGCATTATACGCATCATGTATAAAAAGCACTAAATAGCTTATCACTAATTAAGATTAAATTTATACTTAGTTGTGCTTTGTTTTTAAGTTCAAAGTGCAGTAATAATAATATAATATTCAATTTATTTATAAATAATTTTATTGTTTATATTTAATTTAGACATTTAGTCACATAGTATTTTATTTAGTCAACTATTTAGACATTTAGTCACATAGTATTTATTTAGTCAACTATTTAGGCATTTAGACAAATTTAGACTTTTAATATTTCAAAAAAAAATAATGCTATGTCGAAATATATTTAGATACTAATTGTCTAAATAGTTGACTAAATTAAGTATTTCGACTAACAACATTATCTAACCCCTATACGAACATGCACGTTCAGGTTTTTTTTCAACAATATCTATATCTGTGTTATATACCATTAATTTCCTTAATTTTGAAAGCAGTGGGGTGTACCCACCTGCCTCAAACTACATACTCACAAACATACGCGTTTGTAATGCCTTATCTAGCTTCTATACGAACATGCACGTTCATTTTTTTTCAACAATATCTATATCTATGTTATATACCATTAATTTTCTTAATTTTGAAAGCAGTGGGTGTACCTATTTGCCTCAAACTACACACTCACAAACATGTGCGTTTGTAATGCCTTATCTAACCCCTATATGAACACGAGTGTTCGTTTTTTTTTTAACAATATCTATATCTGTGTTATATACTATTAATTTTCTTAATTTTGAAAGCAGTGGGGTGTACCACCTGTCTCAAACTACATACTCACAAATATTGGCGTTTGTAATGCCTTATCTAACTCCTATACAAACATGCGCAATTATTTTTTTCAACAATATCTACATCTGTGTTATAAACTATTAATTTCCTTAATTTTGAAAGCAGTAGGGTGTACCACTGGTGTACCCACCTGCCTCAAACTACATACTCACAAATATGTGCATTTGTAATGCCTTATTTAACCCCTATATGAACATGCGCATTCGTTTTTTTTTTAACAATATCTATATCTGTGTTATATACTATTAATTTCCTTAATTTTGAAAGCAGTGGGGTGTACCCACCTGCCTCAAACTACACACTCACAAACATGCGTGTTTGTAATACCTTATCTAATCTCTATACGAACATGCGCGATTATTTTTTTCATAGCCAACAATACCTCTATATCATATGTCTTTACCCTTTTAACTTGAAAGGGATGTGGGGTATCATGTACCCATATATTATTTCCCTAGCCTTAATTCGAATGCGGCATGAGGTGCACATGTCAGCCTCGCTCATACGCACTACAACGTCTGCGCCTGTATGCCTAATTTTTCTTATATCTCCAACCCATCTTTGCAGATCTTTTATAATATTTGGATGCCTTCTTTTTATTCCTTACAACCTCGTTTCCGTCATTGAAAATGTGATTCAGATGTTTTAGTGATTTCATATCACATTTGATTTAACGGCTTCCAAGAATTGTTTCCTAACTCACTATCAAGCCAATAACCCATCTTAATCCTGATAACTGTTGCCATGGGTCATTTATTTCTAGCCTAATCTCTGAATCTCTTGGCCAACTTAGCATAACCATTAGGTGTTCCCTTACCAAATATTGGTAATGCCCTTTTTCAGTTGCCATCTCAGACAAAATGACCCCAAAGCTGTAAATATTAGCCGTTTGTGTGAACGGTTCACCCATTAAGACTTCAGGTGAAGAAATCAATTCTTAAGACTGGATCGGTTCAAGGTCTAAGGCAATACTATATTGCACAATCAATTCGTCTTTCTATTCTGCACCAAGATCTTGATGCCTGAGTCTTTATACGTGTTTTTTAACTATGATGTAATCTTTAAATTTAATATCTCATGGTATTCCATACCATTTTAAAGGTGATGAATTTCCGTATCTGATATCACAATTCATTTTCTACCCTTAGACGAATTCTTTATTTCTCTATATGAACGTGAATCCAAATTTCTCTCTTCTTTTTTTTTTTTTTGTTTTTTCCAAGTATGCATAACATACAATTGCAAATTTCATTTTTTTCTATTCCGATGATTTGCTCATTGTATATTTCTCGGTACTCTGACTCTTTTTCATTCAAAGTCACCAACTCTTAAGGCCCGTATTAGCAACTTCTTTCCCTTTTTCTTTTTTTTTTCTGTTCTTATCCTTTCTGACTCTGGTTCTATCAAGATCACCACATTCAACCATATTCGTTCGACTAGTGTGATTTCCGCTAATTTTGATAATAAATGGATATCTTATACTCATTTCCATAACAATATCTCACCCGTATGTTTTTTTCTCTTCAGCAAATACCATATCAGCTGATTCTTGGTAATAAACTAATGCCTTGTGTCCGTCTTTTTCAACTCCACTTCCCTTATAATAACAGATACCAATAGCTTCATTTCAACAGCATTACCAATATTTGCAGGTCTTGGTGATAAATGAATGCTTTATGTTTGTCCTTCTCAACTCCAATTCCCTTTTCGTCACAATATCCAACATGATATATTCCATCAGTATTTCCATTTTTATTGTAAGGTTCTTGCAAAGTACATCTGTTAATACTTTTCCTACTTTGCCATAGCGAATATTACCAAGGCTATTTTACTAAGCTCCAGGGAGGTCACCATAGTGTTCCTACAAATGTATCATTAGCAATTGCTTTCCCTCCTTCTGGTCTCCGAATTTATTACGAAAATCAAAATTTTTAACTTGGAGTTCACGCCAAGAACCTAAAAGCTTAGCTTGATCAGAAGATTTTTACCAAGAAACTAGTAACAGTGTTCTGTAAAAGTCTCTAGTAGTCTAATCATCCCAGTGAAGCTTCAACTTTGCGATCTGGTTCGCTCCACAATACTGGTATAATAATTCTACACCAATAGTTGGTAACTTTTGCCAAAAGTTATCCAATATGATCTAGTAGCTCTTATTAGCAATATTGATATTGGAAATTTTTTGTAGACTTAAAATTCTTGCTAAAAACTGGCTTGTTCTTGTGACGGAGCTGGGCAGAAAACTCAAAGAACAAAGAGATCGATACAAATCATGAGGTTACTCAAATACCATTCTGTCCATGATCTGCTATCATACGGAAATCCAGTGATCTGCTGTCGCCCAGAAATCTGGTGACTCGCAATAATGTCCCGTTTTGTGACTTCGTTCACAAGCAGGTCAATTTGAAATCGACCTAAATTGTAAAATGACGTAAAATATATGCATTTAGGAATGATACCTTTTTCTAAGTTTTTTTATTGACATTTACTTACTATGAAAATTTTGAAATGTAACCTTGAGTTTTGGTTTCACAGGCAGTAATAAAATTTTAGCAGTGTGCACGTATTACATGGGCCCATAACATGTATCCACTTATTTGTGCAGATAATACAAGCTCCTGAAGAGGAAATAACCAATCGGAGAGTGCAAATTTGACTATTCCAGATCGAAAATACGCAAAAACTAATGTTTAAATCGATCTTGGTGCACTAATTAAAAATGACGGAAATGAAATTTTACTTGTATTAAGCATTACTCTACTCTATAGCCTCTAACGTTAAGGCCCTAACCCTAAATTTTTATCTCACACACTTAGTTTATTTACAAAATCGGATTCCCTTTTTTATTTTGAGTTACCTGTACAAATAAGTAAAATGATATTATATTATTTGTCACATTGCAATTGAGATTGCTGATTATTAACAATTATAGATAAAAAATTTTATCAAATAAATTATTCGATGGGTGGCACTTTGCACCACCCATCTTATTTGTTTTTATTTTTAATTTATGTATAGAATTCTGCAACAGAACCTATTTCCAATGTAGTACATACAGTAGTTAAGATTGAGGTTGAGTTAGTATTGAAGTTATCACGATTCTACTTTTATGTGATATAAAAAAAAGTTAACATTTGATCTGAGTTCTTAAAGTTCATTAATACAAAACGAAATATCAACTTTGAATTGTCTAATTTTGATGTGAACATTACTCCATTAATTCACAGTAAATTAAAAATAAAAAAATAAAATAAAAAAATAAAAGAAATCTGACTGACTGACTGAAATTTTCAGATCCCATGTAATGCAAAATAAAAAATCAACTTTGTACAGTCTAATATTAGATATGAACATTATTTTATTAATTTACTATAATTAAAAAAAGTGAAAAGTTTTTTTTACACACCTGCATGGTCATGCACCCCCAGCAGCCCACCACCTCAGATGTATAGTAAAATCAAATCAGGTATGCAAACATGTGTTTTTGCTTTACATTAATTTTTTCCTTTGTTGCTAGCCATGGAGATCTGAAAACTAAAATTTGATGAAAGCTAAGTGATATTATTTTTTTGTTTTTTTTTTTGTTCTTTTGTTTATTCTTTAGTTTTGGCATTTTTATTCTTGTAAGGTCATGTTTAGCAAAATGGTAGTTCAGAATTCTGAACTGGTACAGAAAGCTAAGTACCAGTCTTTGTTCTTTTGTTTGTTTGCTCTTTTGTTCTTTAGTTATTTTTTAGTTTTACTAACACTTCTTTTTTATAGTTTCATATTTTGCTGGGGTACTGGAATGACGTTGGGGTTAGAGATTCAGAAACCGGAATTGGTACGAAAAAACAAGTACTAGTCCTTGCTTGTTTGTTCTTTTGCTTTTTCGAACATTTTTGTTATTTTTTAGCATTTTTTTTTGTAGATTTGGGTACTGGAATAGTGATTCGAGAACCGGAACTGTATAAAAAGATAAGTGCTAGTTTTTGTTTGTTTGTTCTTTTGTTTCTTCAGGTATTTTTTAGTTTTACTAACATTTTTTTCATAGGGTCGTATTTCGCTAGGGTACTGTAGGAACCAGAACTAGTACAAAAAAACAAGTACCAGTTCTTACTTGTTTGTTCTTTCATTTTTTTGAATGGTTTCATTTTTTTTTTGTAGTTCATGTACTGTAAATAGAGATTTAGAAATCATAACTGGTACAGTAGACTTTGTTTGTTTATTCTTTTGTTTTTTGGTTATTTTTTAGTTTTACTAACGTTTTCTTTTTCGTAGGTTTGTGTTTTGCTAGGGTACTGGAATGGTGTTGAGAATGGAATTCGAGAACCAGAACTGGTACAAAAAGACAAGTACTAGTTCTTTTTTGTTTGCTCTTTTTTTTCTTGTCTGTTCATGTTTCAGAAATGGTGATTCAGAAACCAGAACTGGTTCTTTTTTTTTATTATTTTTTTGATTGCACAGTTGTAGTAAATAAAAAGTTTTTTAAATAAAAAAATTTGAATGTATTATCTCATGTCATGCATTAATTATCGCAAATCCTGTAAGTCCTGCGAATTCTGCATATTACCATTGTTAAACAATGGTAAAATGCAGAATTCGTAGGATTTACAGAATTCGCACTAATTCGTAATCATCTAAAGTAGAGCAGTTTCTTATATTTTATCGAATTAACTTTAGGGTTGGAGTCATTTTAGATAGGGTTAGAGTCATTTTAGATTAGGGTTAGGTAGGTTTTAGGTAAGCAAAAATGCCTTTCGGACATTTAAATTAACCTGGTTTAGTCTACTGTTTTTTGTATTTTTCAGAGGTTTTGCTTCTTTTTTGTTTTGTTTCACAATTCTGTTTCCCCTAATTCGATATTGCATTCTGTGATTTGATTGGCTGAAGGGTTGCTAGATTGATTGGTAATAGGTCAGAGATCGAATGCTTACTGTATTCTTTACATAATCGAATTTTGATTGGTCAATCATGGGGAGCATGATCATGCAAGTGCGTGAAAAACTTTAACTCTTAAAAAAAAAGAAATCCGACTGATTGACTAAAGTTTTCAGATCCCATGTAATATAAAATGAAAATCAACTTAATGTAGCCTAATATTAGTTTACAGTATATTAAAAAAAATCTGACCAAACAGATCACATATAATATAAAACAAAAATCAACTTCATGTAGCCTAATATTAGTTTAGTAAATTTAAAAAAAAAGACTGATGACCGAAGTTTTCAAATCCTATATAATGCAATATGTTAATTTATAGTAAATTAAAAAAACAAAAAAAATCAGACTAATCAATGTTTTCAGATCTTATGTAATACAAAATAAAAAATCAACTTTATGAGGTCTAGTCTAATATTAGATTACAGTAAATTAAAAAAAAAAATAAAAGAATAAAAAAAAAGAAAAAAAAGGAATCTGACCAATTGACTGAAGTTTTTAAGATCTATGTAATACAAAACAAAAAATTACTTCATGCTGTGTAATCTAATATTAGTTTAAAGTAAATTAAAAAAATCTGACCAACTGACCAAAGTTTTCAGATTCCATGTAAGGGCGCTGACATTTATTACCTAATATCTATTTACTAGGGGCTTACCCATCCCCAGGTAAGATCTATAAATAGAATTTTAGCTAATCAAATTTAACTAGGGTAAGATTTTTCTTGACCTCTCACTCCCTAAAATATTATCTAATAAATGTCAGCGCCCTAATTTAAAACATAAAATCAGCTTTGTGCAGACTAATATTAGTTTATAGTAAATTAAAAAAAAACCTAACTGATTGAAGTTTTCAGATCCTATATAATGCAAAATGAAAAATCAACTTTGTGTAGTCTAATATTAAATATGAATATTTTTAAATTAATTTACAGTATAGTAAATTCAAAAAAAATTGACTGACTGACCAAAGTTTTCAAATCCCATATAATACAAAACAAAAAATCAACTTCATATAGCCTAATATTGGATATGAACATTATTCTATTATTTTATAATAAATTAAAAAAAAAGAAAAACTAACTAACTGACCAAAGTTTTCAGATTTTATGTAATACAAAACAAAAAATCAATTTTATATAGCCTAAAATTAGATGTTAACATTATTTTATTAATTTATATTAATTTAAAAAAATTCTAACTGGCCAAGTTTTTAGATCCTCTGTAATGCAAAACAAAAAATCAACTTTGTGTTGCCTAATATTAGTTTACAGTAAATTAAAAAAATCTAACTGACTAAAGTTTTCAAATTCCATGTAATGCAAAATAAAAATTTAACTTTATATGGCATATAAGTTTACAATAAATTAAAAAAAAAGAAAAAATCTGACTGACTGACTGAAGTTTTCAAATTCCATATAATAATAAAAAAAAATCAATTTTGTGTGCCTAATATTAAATGTATATATTATTATAATAATTTACAGTAAATTAAAAAAATATAACCAACTGATTAAAGATTCAGATTCCATGTAATATAAAATAAATAATTAACTTGTATGGCCTAATATTAGATATAAACATTATTCTATCAATTTACAGTAAATTAAAAGAAAAATCTGACTAACTGACTAAAGTTTTCAAATTCTATATAATGCAAAATAAAAATCAACTTTATTTTAGGGTTCCTCAAAGTCGAATTGAATATTAGATATATTTGAATTTAATTAAATTGAATAAACCTTTAATTTGAATTTGATTTGAACAATTTAAATCAAATCAAATTTATTTATAATTTTTAAAAAATTTTAAAATTTTGATTGCTTTTTAAAATTTTTAATTACACAAAATTTTACTAAGTTAATCGATTTTCTGTATTAAGTAAAAAATGTTCTTCTAATCAAAATAGCCCTAGTTTTATAGACAACAAAGGCAGTTGTCTTAATAAAATTTTGTATAAATAGCTATCAAATCTATAGTTTAATAAAAATTTTCAAATATTTGTCAATTCAAATCAAATATTTTGTAAATTTGAATTTGATTTGATTTGAAATTTCTGTTCAGTATTTGGTTTTGATTTGAGATCAAATATTTGATTGAATCAAATCAAATTGAATTGAATTACAGAGCTACTTCATTTTGCCTAATATTAGATATAAACATTATTCTATTAATTTATAGTAAATTAAAAAAAAAAAGAAAAGAAAAAAAACAGACTAACTAACCAAAGTCTTCAGATCTATACAATACAAAATGAAAAATCAACTTTATGTAGTCTAATATTAGATGTGAACATTATTATATCAATTTATAGTAAATTAAAAATGAAAAAATCTTGCTAACTGATTAAAGTTTTCAAATCCCATGTAATCCAAAATGAAAAATCAACTTCGTGTGGTCTAATATAAGATGTGAACATTGTTTTATTAATTTATAGTACAGTAAATTAAAAAAAATTGACCAACTAACAGATTCTATACAATATTAAAAATGAAAAATTAACTTTGCATGGCCTAAAACAATTACAAAAGTAAACTCCGTACTTGTCCTAGTAATTTATTAATATTAATTATTTGCAATAATTACAGTTTTAAATAGGATTATCATTGGATGACCAAAAATTTTTTCACAATTTGATCACATCTTTGGATGCAACCAATAAAAACAATACAAAATTAAATTATTATTATATATAGATAGATAAAATTAGTAAGTTTAACTCTGAAATCATTATTAACTGTATATAAAAATAAATTTTCCTACACACATTTTCTGAAGTTAACTAAATAATAATATTTAAATGTAAGCTTAGCATGTCATTACCATTAACAAAATGATTCATATAAAAAATAAGTTTTCTTATACATTTCAGTCAAATTTGTTTTAGATATATAGATTATATCAAATGATATAAGTGCATGTGTTATGAGCTATCCAATCAAATTATGAATAAAAATAAAAAACCTATCAGTGTGCAGGATTGAAAACTGATTTCTTTATTGTAGTTTCTAATAATTATTTTGAGTTATTAAGCAATTTTTTTTTTTTAAAATGCCTGTCTTGGGACCTAGGAATTCTATTCAAGATATTAGGGCCGTTGGTATCCTCTAAGGGAAATAACGGTATTTGTTATATAGATGAGGATACATCTAGCCACACATGCACTTTTGGTATCTAATTTAAGTGGTCCGCCCAAGGGTTCCACACTAGCTGCCATACCTGCAACCCAACTACAGGAATTGCTTATTTAAACCCTCTGATCCTAGATGAGGATACATCTAGCTACACATACACTTTTGGTGTCTAATTTAAGTGGTCCGGCCAAGGGTTCCACACTAGCTGCCATACCTGCAACCCAACTATGGGAATTGCCTATTTAAACCCTCTGATCCATGTTCCACCTGCCAACCCATCTTGTATCACCAGAACAGGCCCATTACATAAGTCAGTCAGCAAGTTCCGAATACTTATCCATTGCTTTAGAACATAGCCGGGTATTCCCGGTCTTGTTATCCATGACGAGAGACTTGTTAGAATATCAGGTATTCACCTACACTTCGGTACTTATCGCTATGACCAAGGCCAATACTTGCAAAACAGGGTTACCCCTGTCCTCTTACTAATACCTACTTCTGCCCTTGTAAAGTTCGCTCCAACCTCGGTACCCACCATCACTTTCCTACTGGTCTTTCACCGGTTTTCCCAGACTTCCAATCCAGTTGGCCCGGAAGGGTTGATTTACCCAGCATTAGGTGCTATCATAGTTTTTCTCCCCCTGGTACCTACTTCTATAACATAGGTCCTTTTCCTCCAGTACCTGATCCGGCGGCCAGTTTGGTAAACCTTGTCCCTGAGGTCGACGTCCGGTACTTCGGCTCCAGTCCAATATTCCGGTTTTGGTAGCACCGTCAAAGATCTTTGCTACCTTCTTACTCAGGTCTTGCCAAATGGGTTTCTGTTTTCCTGGTTCCTTGGATTTGTTTGTATCATGAGACACAACTTCGCCCGAAAGCTCCCATTCGAGATGGTAACCAAGGACTACAGGTAATGTACCCAACTGATCAACAGGAAACAGTTACCGGAACACAGGTCTATTTTTTTTCAAAGTGTCATCAGTGGAATNCCCTAGACCTGCCACTTGGGGTGACAACTTACCAACTTCTCTAAGTCGCTACACTCCTGTTATTAAGCAAATTTAATTCTTAAATTATATATTTTAATAAAAATTAATTAATTATTAATTAAGGATAGAGGAGTAGTAGAGGGTATATAGATTATTTATCATATAATTTTCATGGTACAATGAGATTTATATAGAAATTGAAAAAGTGATACTAATAAAACTTTTTATAGTTGCAACCAAATTTGACTAAAATTTTATAATATATAGAATAAAATGCATAATATAGTATATAATTAAAAAATTATACTTCTATATATTATAAAGCTTTTCTGAGGCTCAAATTTCTCTGAGTTAGTGATTGTACCTGGGTAGAATTTGCAATTGTGTGAAATAGCAATTTATCCGGATATCCGGGTAATTTAATAGTAACCGGGTAGAGGTTTTCCCAATGGGTACAATCTCTACTCTGAGTTATACAAAATTATTAAATTTAATTAGTCAATATCATATGATCATCATATGATTTTTGTAAACAACTTTTGATACTTTAAGTCTTTATAACTTGATGAATATTCAACCAATTTTAATAATTTTACTATTTTTAGAATTATAAAAATCTGCTTTATAATTTTATTTAATAGTTCAAATAATTTGTTTAAAAAAATTTTTACCAAACTTTAAAAAGAAAAATTGATACTACAAAAATCATATAATAAATGATCTATGCACCCTCTACTTTTATTGATGGCTAATGAAACTAGTGAATATGTCAAAATAGGTTGTCTAGAACCCCAGACATCTCTAATATTGGTTATAAATAATCTGTATAAATTTGGAGGTTTTTGCTACCCCAAAATTAAGTAAATTTCCAAAAATTCAATTATTACATATAAATTTTTAGTAATTTGCTAAAAACTAAATTATTATATTTATTTTGAGTTTTACTAAAATGCACCTATGGTGTTTTATACTATGTTATATGAAACGATTAGAATAGCAAATCAAAATTTAAGATTAGGTATAATATAAAATTTTGTTTTTTTGTTTTTTTTAAAAAAAAATCATAACTCAAAATTTTGTTTATATAACTACCTTTGGGCAGTATTCTCATGGGACAACTTTGAACAGTAGTTTGGACAATTTTGGACAATCTTTAACAATTAAATAAAGTAAAATTACTTAAAATTTTATTAAGACAAACTATTTTAATTTTAACTGGAATGTGTTCAGCACCTCATAAAATATACAATCACATATTTTTTAGACAAATTTAATAATTATTAAAGCCTGTATAAGCTTTGAACAATCTTGGCACTTTGACATTTTGAACGTGGACAAGGCCAAAAAAGGTCTTGAACAGCCAAGACGTACAACACTGCCTTTGGGGCTCTAATAAAAAAAACTCCTTGCTAAATTTTGTACATACTAATGCTTAAATAAATCCTAGGCCTTACCCTAATTCTAAAGTAATTAAAAATTTATTTTTGTTTTATAAAAATTGGTTTGATGCAAATTTGCAAATTTAATTTACCTATGGTAGTAAAACACCATAAGTGTATTTTATAATAATTGTTTATTTTTATAAATTAAAATAATATATTTATTTTTGAGTGCTGAACAAATTTTCTTAGAGCACAAAGTCAGAACCAATTAGTAAAATTTTAGGATTTTTTAGTATTTTTATTAATAAAATTATATAAAATATTATAATTCTCAAATTTTACTAATTGATTTTAACTTTGTGCTCTAAGAAAACTTGTTTAGCATATAAAAATACATTATTTTAGCATATTTAATTTTATATTTTTTGAAAATTTAAGAAAAATGCTTAATTTTAGATTTATTGATCAAAAAATTCAAAATTAAGCATTTTCTCTTAAATTTTCAAGAAATATAAAAGTAAATATGCTAAAATAATGTATTTTTATATGCTAAACAAGTTTTTTTAGAGCACAATGTTAGAATCAATTAGTAAAATTTTGAGAATCATAGAATTTTTTAGTATTTTTATTAATAAAATTATATAAAATATTATATTTTCTCCAAATTTTACTAATTGATTCTAACATTATGCTTTAAGAAAACTTGTTCAACACATAAAAATACATTATTCCGGCATATTTAATTTTAAAATTCTTGAAAATTCAAGAGAAGATGCTTAATTTTTGATTTTTTGATCAAAAATCCAAAATTNAGATGCTTAATTTTGGATTTTTTGATCAAAAAATCCAAAATTAAGCATCTTCTCTTAAATTTTCAAGAAATATAAAATTAAATATACCAGAATAATGTATTTTAATGCATTGAACAAGTTTCTTGGAGCACAATATTAGAATCAATTAGTAAAATTTGAAAATATAATATTTTATATAATTTTATTAATAAAAATACTAAAAAATTCTATGATTCTCAAAATTTTACTAATTGATTCTAATATTGTGCTTTAAGAAAACTTGTCCAGTACATAAAAATATATTATTTTAGCATATTTACTTTTATATTTCTTGAAAGTTTAAAAAAAGATACTTAATTTTAGATTGTTTGATCAAAAAATTTAAAATTAAGTATCTTAAATTTTTAAAAATCATAGTAGTACAAAAAGATGAGATAGCTTATTTTTGGGTATGATTTTTGCAAAATGCAGGTAATTTGCTAAAAATAAAATATAATATGTATAAAATTGCTGTAATTTGCCAAAATGCTTTATATAAGCTTTTTTAAAATTAATCTCGACCCATGGGTCGATAGCGTAGTAGTTGCGCTCCCGGGTCGTTAAGTCGTTCAAGTTGCAAGGTCACTGGTTCAAGTCTTACCAGAAACATAATTCTATACAAGATCACGGGATGGATGGCTTGAAATAGGATGCAAGAATCACGATTGGCGACACAGCCACATAGCATATGTGCGATTTCTCGATTTAGATACTTCTGGTAAAATTCCGGTCGAATTTGGATACTTCCGGTGGAATTCCGGTTGAAGGCAAAGTTCCGGTGAAACCCTCCGGTTAAATAAGGTTAGCTGGTTATAAAACCGGTTGTGAACATCTATGAAGACTTTATATGACCTTAATTAAAAAAAGAGCTGCAGGATCTGGACCTAGGAAGGCCTGCCTTAATCCGAAGCAGAAGGACGACCAAAGCAAGGGACTGTAGTCCACCTTAATAAGCCGGACGGAAAGCAGAGTAATCCTGTACCACCCCCAGGATAAAAATTTCTGAAAGAACTGAATGGGTTTGGAAGTCGGGATGCCAGATGGACATGGTAAGAATAAAAAAGGGTCCGGCGGACCTGAGTACAGATTAGGGATGTATGGATGATTCTTAGATAGTTCGGTTAAATTAGGAAAATAGATTATCGAACATGTAATAATAAAATTGACCTTAATAAATAAGCACCAAACCGCGCCCCTAGCATAATGAACTAGGGTTAAAAAAAAAAAATTAAAAAAAATTAATCTCAATTTGCTAAAACTTAAATTTGAAACTCAGACCAAATTTTCTGCAATTTGCTAAAAAAATATGACATATATCAGAGATGTCCAGAGTCCTAGTTGTTTTTTCAAATTTTGTCAGTTTTGATATTGCAAACAAAATTTTATAAGGAATCAATTATAATAAAATGATAAAGCCTGAAGATATCTATTTCAAAAAAGTTCGACTGTTGCTTATTATATAATGTATTTTAAACTATTATAATACCTGAAAAATAACCTTTCAACTATGTTTATTATTATTATTTAGTACTATAGTAATTATGTGTATAATTGCTTTTATTATAGTTTATCTTTTAAATTGCTTAGCACAAACATAAGGACATAATCTGAAACTAGTTATATTTATAAAACTTGCTATTGGCTACTGCTTATTGTACTCTTAAAAATATTATTTTATTATTAAAATGTGTATTATTCATTTCTATAATTTCTAGTAGAAGTATTGAATTATGGTGATTACAGCATTTTATTATTGATAGAATTACTATAATTTCAGCATCTAATTGGTATAAATATTATATTCCATAATGCCATTGTTATCCTATATCCACTTCTTTAAAGATATTATATAACTAGAGTGATCTTAGACAGTGAACACTTTGTGTAATCTCACTTGTTATATGATTTATCTAAGTCGTTATGGCATTTTTAATAAAATTTAACAAAGAAGATTTAAGACAATTTGCAATTAGAAAAGAGGCTACAATTAAAAGTATATGAGGATACTAGTAATTGTTTAATTTGTGTTGTAAATAGTGTATTTTATTATTGAAAGAGTATGAAGACTGAATATTGAACTTGGGTCCACATCAGCCACTTTTGTACTTTTTGAAATTTTATAAATGTAACAGACTATATTTACTACATGTAATATATACTACAACTACTATTAATAAAATATATAGTATAACTATAATAAATATAATATATGTAATAAATGGTATATATTAAATAAAAGAAATAACTAGAAGATTTGCTTTAAAAAACTACATCTTTCAGATCTGTCATATATAATGTTTTTGCCCGCAGAAATCACCTAGCCAATCAGATTGATGATCTAAGAATAAATATTTGTAACTCCTATTTAGTTAAACAGTAATCACGCAGGAACGTACTATAGCTTAATAGAACCATCTCAATGAGCTGAGTCAAATAGTAGTTGTTTCATCGAATTTTGATTACTAGATCAGAAGTTATACCTATTTTTGTAGGGTTTAATACAAACCTGATTTTACATCAACCCTCCTCCCTACCCAGTAAGTTTTCCAAAGTGGTCAGGATGACAGTCATATAGGAAACAAGGGTCAGGTGGCATATAATTTAGACATCAGTTATTAATATAGAAGTGAATGAATTTTAAACAATTTTAGGAATGAAAAAATAATTAAATTAGTATGAAAAATAAAGAATTAGAAAAAAGTATAAGGGTGAGAAATTATGTTAATAGAGTGATTGAGGAAATAATACAACCTCAAAGAGAGGAGATTGAAAGAATAAGGCAAAAATTAGGAATTAAGTAAAAAGTTATGGTAGAATTAAAAGAATTAAAAAAGGAAATAGCAGAAATAAAAGAAAGTTTACAATGGATATTACAGATTTACAACAAAATAAAGGTAGTTGCTATGAAAGTGATAAGCAATTGGTAGATAATGAGTTATCTAAAATTGAAACATTGGCCTGTCGAGATGGCAGTCAGTTATACAAAATAATACAGCCTATGACCTGTCAGTACGACAGTCATAGGAAAAATCATGCGATGCTAAAAAGCTGCGTAGGTTGCTCGAATAACACCCATTTGTATTTTCATAGTGTAACCCAGAAATGAGAGAAAAACAAATCATTATTGTTAATTACTCCTTAATTTTAGTAATTTCATTACATGGATGTATGTTTACAAACCCATGCAAACCAAATTTCGCAAATCTGCTAATATATTTTTGAAGAGTGAATCGGGGATAGGGATAGCGCATATCTGCGATAGCATAATCTGCGCATAAATTTGATTTTACCGCAGAAGCATATGCGATAGCATATTCGCATATCGGGACTAATTTCGCATAATTAATAGAGCATAATCTGCGCATAAAATGGCTGACATTAAAGATAATGCAATATCGGAACATTTCCAGTCAACAAGGCGAGACCAACTGGATTCTGTGTTTTATATTACCCCCTCTCCCCTCCGGAAGAGGGGTGGGTGGGTAGTTCACAAAGTAAAATTTTAACAAAATTATTTTTAAAAAGTTTTTTCTGAATTGTTCCGTGACTGTATAGAATTTCCGAAATTTCCCGTATCCCTATGAATATTTATCTGAGGGGGACTCTGAGAACGCAGAATCCAGTTGGTCTCGCCAAACACAAAACACGAACATGGTAGTCAGGATTTCAGGAAGTATAGTAATTTATCTGGTAAGTTAATGATGGGTTCAGTAACGAGTAACTTACGATAAAAATTTATAATTACAGTAATTTTACAACCCTGGTGATCGCATATTTCGCAAGTTTCTACTTAATTCGCATAATCTGCAGCATAATTCTAAAAAATTTATCGCATAATTCGCATAAATTGAATTGTAAAGCAGGCAGCAGAAAATGAGGATCCCTAATCGGGGATCGATTGTGACACGTGATTGGTGTTCTGTGTAATTATGTAATTTGAAAATACATTCGTACAGTACATATTTGGTAATATGAATGTCTATGCCAGTGACACATACATCATCAAACTTTTATTATTAAGCTTGCAAAAAATTTTATTTCATATAAGATAATCGAAAATATATTTAGAAACTATTATAATATAATATTAGTATTTCAAAGCAATTTAAAGGAGGCTCAAGCAATACATCATTCGACGCTAGTGGTACCAATCATATTTTTCTGTTCTCATTAACACATTCATTCATTCATGTATAAAATTCTTTGTATTTTTTAATATAAACAATCCCGATTTTGTCTTTAGTGTTTTCTTATCATTTATAGAGAGTACCTATTTTGGTTTTATTGTGTTGCTATATTTAACTTAGCATTTATACAAGTATACATCAGTGCTGCTCACTTCACCGACAGTCGTTTCACTAAAAGCTCAATTAGTCGACATCACATAAGGTTAGGATTAGACTTGATTAATTGCAGATATATATTTTTAATACAAGTATATTCAACCCTCATTATAATGGACTTTATTAAAGCAATCTCTTCAAATCTCTTGCAAACATTTTTATTATTATCCTATAGTATATATTCATTATAGCAAATGAAATTTTCGGGTCTAATTACTACGTTATAGCAAGGGTAAAGTATATATTATCTAGTATTTATACTAAAATACCAGAATGCTTATGAAGAAATGCACTGCATTAAGTAGTATAGAGGACTATTTTATAAGCATATTTTATTTTATTTTATTTTGTTAAAATATAGTGAATTGTTGCTATTTAATATTAAATGAAATAACTTGCTAAAAAAATTATAAATAATAATAATTCAGAATTTTATATTTTAGTAAATACAAAAAAATTAAACCTATCATTTCAATTCTTATGAATCTAATCATTTATCATATTTAACAGGATTATATCTATCAAGAATTTGTCAGTGCCTCTATCCTTTATAACAATATGCGTTTTATTATATAAATTTTAAAATAGTTTCAATAAAACAATCTCAATAAAAATTTTTTAAAGTCTGTTAAATAATTTCTTTATATTTTAGAAATTTAAATCTAAATTTAGTAGCTTTTAGATAAAAAAAATTACTGAAACAAAAATGACCCAATAAAAATAGTCAAACAGAAAGCTTCTTTAAAAATTGTTTAAGATTGATTTATCAAATTAATAACATACTAAATTGTCGCATAGTGTAATTTGATTTTTTACAAAATAAGTAATTACTTTGCCATCTCAGCCATCTCTAATGGCAAAATTTATGAAAATGATATTATGAAGGAGTTTAAAATCCGTTTGAACAATGAACAAATGTAATTACTACATTAAATTACAATAAAATTGGTAGAATCATTAATATCAAATATAATAATACAATGTATTCAACGATATTACTGAAACAATAATTGACCATTTTATAAAAAGATATCTGAAAATGTTTTAAATAAGCCATACATTTAGTTTAGAGATAATTCATCAATAAAAATTTTATCGCAAATTAAATAATCTTCATCATTAATTCTTGCGTTTAACATGTCAGAGGAGGAAAGCCAAGAGATTATATGCTCTGATAATATTAAATGGATTAAAAAGTTGATGAATTCTCGTCTTATTAATTTTATCGATTATAAAGAATTTGTAAACTATGATTTTTGTAAGTCTGGAGGCTCTGGTATTGTTTCAAAAGCCCAATGGAAGATGAATAATAATAAAACGATTGCCTTAAAACAAATTGCATCTAATGAAGTATTGGATCAATCGAAGTATGAGGAGCTCACTAAAGAGGTAAATTGTTATAATTCATAAATATAGTTTTGGATTAAGTTAAATAATATATACTTTATTTAAATAGGTTAAAGCCCTTCGTCGCATAGACTTATCAACAATTAAAATAGGCAGCGAAAATGTTATTGAATTTTTTGGAATATCCATGAATTCGGAAAATGGACATTATTTCCTTGTATTAGAGTATGCGGAACTCGGCAATCTGAGGGAATATTTGAGAGCAAATGCTTCTAGTTGGGAAAAAAAGGTTAATATTACACGACAGGTCATTTCTGGCTTATATTATCTACATAAAAATGAAATTTTACATCGTGACTTGGTGAGTTTTCAACTTTCTCAATTGTTAACCTACATCAAGTTAATACTAATAAAATTTATATTAGCACTCTGAAAATATAGTTGTTAAAGGAGATAATAACAAGAAAGATGGTATTAGAGTTCTTATTACTGACTTTGGAGCTTCCGAGATTATTTCTCATCTAAGCTTATCGCGATGGGGAATAAAAAACGAATGCATCCGATATATGGATCCCGTTATATTAACTAACATAGACAAAACGCACGAAGAAAAAAAGTATGATTACTCATCTGATATATATAGCCTTGGAATAATAATGTGGGATATTTCAAATAATGGCAAAAAAATATTTGAAAATGCTAATGATAACGAAGCTGTTCACAAGATAACCATTAAACAAGAACGAGAAAAACCAGTATATGGGTCCACTCATTCTTATGTTGAACTTTATAAGCAATGTTGGGATAATAACCCTAAATGCAGGCCTGATATTGAATCTGTTTATAAATTGATTCATGAAGATGATATTGTATCAGGAAAATTATGGGAAGAGAATACTTCTAAGATAGAACATAATCAATTTCTCGGTAATCGAATAGTTCATCCGATCGAGAACGAAGAAAACCTGGAAAATCTTATTCTTATTGAGATTCAATTGCGAAAAGAAGTTGAAGATATTGAAGAAGTATCAAATGTAGGGTTTGGTTTGGTTGATAAACAAGAAGTATTTATTATTACATTACTACCAGGAACAAAAACAGTACCTGCCAAAATCCCATCCGCTTTTCATAAATACCCCATACTGATTCACTATGGGATCGTAAAAGCATTCTGCGTTCCCATTGATTTTCACGATTTACTCGAACTCGGCATTAGTATCGGAAATGATAAAGGATATAACGCATGTACTTTAGGACTTATAACTCAATTTAAAACGAACTCTGAAAAAAATATATTCTTACGACAAAGCATGGTGTCGGATCTGTTAATGATCTTGTATGTCAACCCGGCAAGTTAGATATCGAAAACGGAGTACGTATTTGATATCAATGTTTTCTTATTTACTTTTTTAAACATGTTTTTTAATTTAATTTTTAAGAATACTTATCCAGGTTGTGCCAAAGTGACCAAATACCATCATTTAGATATTGATCAAGATAATCATATTATCGACTACGCATTTTGTGAAATAATTGATGATAGCAGAATAAAATCGACTCCAAATGAATTGTGTATTCTCTCTACGACTATTGGATCCTTTAACTTATCTGTAAATGGAAAGAGACAGGGAACTTTTTTAAAAGTTCATAAAGTTGGTAGAACTACATCTCATACAACTGCAAAGTTACATGATTATTGGGTAGAATGCAAATTCAATTGGTTTGATACCCCAAGAAAAATTCAAGCTTTAAAAGTATACAGCACACATATATCGTTCGGTGAGTAAACAATCATCATCCTCCTGAAAATGCCAAATTCTAATCTACTGACTTGTATTTAACAGGTACTTACGGAGATTCCGGCTCACCCATTTTTGACGAAGATAATAAATTAGTTGGAATTCTCCATAGTGGCATCGAATATCAAGAAAATTATTCAGAAGTTTATATAATTCCTATCAAATTAATTATAGAACACATGAAAAATACTTTTGGGATTGAATTCGACCTAATTTAAGAATATTTTATAAGTTAATGAAAATACATATAACTGGCAAAATTTTAACAATAGATTATTTAAAATTAGGGATGGCAAGAAACGATTTAAATAGTTATGATTATAAACTTGATTTAATAAAATGTTTTAACATCGCTGATTATAGCGTTGATGATTTACTGCATCTAATTGGTAAATTAACTTCTGCATCGTAGCAATATTTATTTTTTTGATAAAAAAGGCATAATTTAAATTGTATCCAAATTACAAATATTTATAATGAGTATATTAGTATTACAGAGATCATAAATAATGCAATAAAAAAAGGGTTGGTTAGATAGCATTATTTCACGCAATCCTGGAGTGTATGTATCCTTCCATTTTTCTTTTGCTTTACACCCTTTTTTACATTATTATTGCCAATGTAGATAAGCGGGTATTGGGATATTTCATATCAAATTATCTACTATCATAATTAGAGATGGGCACCATGCGCATGATTGCATGCATGCATGCAGTTAATTCTGGCCAGCATTAAGAAATTAAATCATAACTTTGGTCAAAACATGCATACATACATGCATGCAAAAAATGCATGCGCATGTGCATGCTAAAATGAAAATTTTGTATTTTGCCCATCTCTAATCATAATGCAGCACCGGCTGAGTTTAGTAGATTAATGATGTCCAATAAATTGTGATCTAAAAAAAAAAAAAAAAAAATTGAAAAAATTGAAAAAATGGGACGGCGGGTAATGCAAAACGAAAAATCAACTTTGCGTGGCCTAATATTCTAAGTGAAATTGTTCAAATTGGAATTTTGATATTATACGAAAAGGCAAAATTTTTTTGCCATCACTAATTAATTTTTGATGTACTGTATAACGATATTTTATAGTTATTAGACGTGTAACAATAATTGCAATTATTTATAGAAATTTTTGACGTTGTTGGCTGCGTACATGTACCAGCTAGCCAATAACAAAATTTTAAAAAATGCTAGATACACACCTAGTAACGGTATTATTCTTCTGTCTATGATGAACTGCATATACAGACCCTTATTTTATTCCGATTAATTAAGAGTATTCAATTTTCCCAATCCTTTTTACCATAAACGATTATGCTGTGTAATGAGTTTTTCGAGCGTGCATATGTGGTATAATATGGTTGGCAATTTTATTGCTTACAGAAATTGTGCTATACTCGTGCATACTGCCCAGGCATTGCCATGGCTAGAGATGGGCACGCGCGTGATCCGCGTGGGATCCCGTGCATGATGTGTGGGTTTTTTTAGAGCCCGTGCGGGATTTTTATATGATACCAAAATAAAATTATCTGGCCGGCATTACCATATCATCTGGGCAGCATTAATAAAATATCTGGCCTGCATTACATATTTAGGCGATAAGTATAGAATTTCTTATTTGTATATCTGTTTCAATTATACATGCCACCATAATTGATTTTTGAAAAAAGTCTTTTTCGGGTCCCAAANTTTTATTGCTTACAGAAATTGTGCTATACTCGTGCATACTGCCCAGGCATTGCCATGGCTAGAGATGGGCACGCGCGTGATCCGCGTGGGATCCCGTGCATGATGTGTGGGTTTTTTTAGAGCCCGTGCGGGATTTTTATATGATACCAAAATAAAATTATCTGGCCGGCATTACCATATCATCTGGGCAGCATTAATAAAATATCTGGCCTGCATTACATATTTAGGCGATAAGTATAGAATTTCTTATTTGTATATCTGTTTCAATTATACATGCCACCATAATTGATTTTTGAAAAAAGTCTTTTTCGGGTCCCAAAAATAAATTGAAATTTTTTATAAGGAAGACCCAAATAAAATTTATATATTTATATTTCTTATAATTTCATCTATTCAAAAAAATATCAAAAAATATCAGGTTTTAAGTAAAATAGATCAAAGCCAATTTTGGGAAATATTTTTAATTTTGGGTCCCAAATCCCAAAATAATTTTGTCACCATGTATAGTTTCAATCATACTGCAATTATTATTGAAGAGTTTACAGTAATGTGATTAATCTAACTCTAACAGTGAGTTTCTGATCTATGTATAAAGGTTTCTTCATCACAACTCTTAATTATTTCCTTTATTTTTCTTAAATAAAATTAAAGAGAATTTCTTTGACTTTCTTAATTTTTTATATATAATAAATTTAATATATTCATATTAATGTGCTATCTAATACACTAACATGTATCCAGCATACTGACATGTTATCTAGCATACTGATGTGTTAATAAAAGATTTATTTTTAAACCAACCATGATGATGTGCTATCTCAGACTTTTGGATCTGGTAAATGTTATTCTAATACACACATTATATGTGAACACATTATATATGAAAACATAATATGTGAACATATTAATATGCAAACCCATTAGGGGAGTGACAAAAATCAGGTGATTTTTAGGGGAGAGAGGGTAAAAAAAGTTGAAATTATATATAAGAACCTGACTATATATATATTAAGAAAGGGGGAGGGGTAGGCCTGTGATAAAAAATAATCAGATGATTAAAACACAGCCCTTAATGTGTTAGATTATTTAATCAAAAGGGAAGATAATATAGGAATCATAGTATAGAACAGGTTCTTTCAAAATTATCTAACAAAAATAGAAATGATACCAGATAAAAAAGGTGGTCTATATATGTACCAATTTGGGTAAAACTAATAGAAAAATTCAAATCTTTAAGATTACAAATTTCAAATTTTAATATATAGATACTGCATTTTTATATCGAATTTATTTATTTACTTCTTATTTTTAATAAATATATTAATAAGAAATAACTAATTTGAATAAGAAAATTGATTTTTCAATAATTATTTCTGTAAGATTTTTATTAGATACAAAAGTTAAGAAACTTGCAAATTTGTGATTCTATTCTATGTAGAAAGTATATTATACATATGATCTATGTATAATATGTAAGATTTTAAAAAACTATGATTTGCCTATCTCTAACCATAGCTATAAGGTTTCTAATTGTTTTTTATTTTAAATGCTTTAAAAACAAGGCTTTTAATTGCATTTTGTTTTAGTTATCAAAATTTATAGTTTTAGTTTATTTAACTTGTAAATCCAGAATAACATTAGGAAAATAAATAGGCTCATATTATTTCACCAACAATTACTTTACTGACATAATAATATTTTACTAACAAATACTTACTGACAAGTTCATTTTACTGACAGTTTGTTTTACCAAACTGATCTTTTTTTTTTAAAAAAGTACACTAAATTTAGGCATAATTCACCTAATTCTACCCTAACCCTAATGACAATGACCAGAATTATTTTGTTAGTAAAATGTGCTTCAGTGAAATAAACTATCAGTAAACTGAACTTGTCGGTAAATAATTTTTTTTTTTTAGTTTAGAGGCCGTGTACTATGGCCGTGGATTTATTATGAGTTATATTGACGTAATATTTGTTACATGAATAAGGATACAACTAGCCACACATGCACTTTTGGTGCCTAACTTAAGTAGTCCGCCCAGAGGTTCTACACTAGCTGCCATACCTACAACCCAACTATAGGAATTGTCTATTTAAACCCTCTGGTTAATGGTCCTCCTATTACTACCCGACTCACTACATATAAGCAGGTATTTAGGGCCACAACCCCTTTTGTATCGACAACCTAAGTGCTACTTTACCCTCATACAAGAGTCTACCAGAACACCTTCCATGTCCCATACATGTACCATTGCCCGAATTTGGTAACTGAGGTTACCTGCCCTTATTAGGTTCGTTCCGATCGTAGTATCTGCCTTCTCTGGTGCATACAGTACAGACCAATTATCACTACCTCCTAACTCGGGTCTTGCCAAACGGGGTTTTGTGGGTTTTTTCCGGTTCCCTGGATTTCTTGTCGGTAAATAATTGTTGGTAAACTGCTATATTGGTGAAGTGATTGTTAATTAATTGATTGCTATTCAAATAAATATAGTTCAGATCTTTGAAGAACTGCAACCTAAAAAATTTTAACAAATTCTGCAATAACTTGTAATTTAGTAGTTAAACTCAATGATTTTGATGCTATTCAATTCATCTTAATGAAACAGATTAAATAGTACCAAAATTATAAGTTTCAATTACTAGATCACAAAAAATTCTATTAAAATAAATTTTATAAATATCAAACAATCTTGCCAACTAGTGAACCAAATTTAAAGATTTTAGTACTATTTGATTCTTTCTTGATAAGATGGTTGAATGGCACCAAAAATATCAAAATTGGATTACTGGTTAAAATAGTTCAATGTATATAAAATGGGATTATATATATGTACCCAAAGGTACATATACCTGCATCATGTGACCTATAGATCACCACCAAAATTAAGAATCAGGTATAACGTTACATGATCAGAAAAATTCAAAACAAACATTCATTTTGACAAATATCGCTTATTTCGCAAGAGACTGTATACTAAACCACCTTCTGTACATTAATTAAAAGTTTTCCTTGAGCGATTTTACTATATAATAGTCTAAACCCTAATCCTAATATAGTTCTCACCCTAACTCTAACCTAATATAAACAATGTTGATTTTGTATGTAATATCATATGTCAAAATAATAGCTACAAAAAAATTTAATGTACCCTACAGGGTATAACTAAATTAATTCATATAAAATTTATTTAAATAGAATTTTTTTGTAATCTAGTAATTGAAAACTTAATAATTTTGGTGCCATTTGATTTGCCTCATTGAGACGAATCTAATAGTACAAAAATCATTGAGTTTTAACACTAATTACAAGTTATTACAAAATTTGTTAAAAATTTTAAGGGGCACAGATCTTTGCAGATCTGCACCATATTTATTTTTCAATAAAGATTTTTTATTGTTCTTTATCATAGTTATTAAAATTTAGTATAGTGCAAAAAACCTATACTAGACAATTAAATAGTATAACTTTAAAATGCATTAACTTTTTGTAAAAACATTATTTTTAAAAGCTATTTAGCAAATTTGCAGAGCTAATGAACAAAATTACTAGTTAGATTTTTAAAATATTGACTTTATAAAAAGTTATAGTATTTTAAATTAGTTAAAATTGAACTACATAGAAATTATATATAAAACAATAGTAATCTTTAAAATGTATTCATTTTTTATAAAGAAGGTTTTTCAAAAAAAATATTTGGCTAATATTGCTCTACAGAGTTACTAGTCAGTTTTTTAAAAAACCTCTTTACAAAAAATTATAGTGATTTAAAAATTGAAATATGTTGAGTATGCATTATAGTTTGTTTTTATAATATAGTTGTTTATTAAAATTTAGTAGTTTTTAGTTTTGGGTATTATTTTATAGCAATGGGTCCTATATAAATAGCCAATCAAATTAAGCATGTGACTATATAATACAGACTATATAATACATTGTCAAATTAAAATTACCCATATACAAACTTTCTAATTTTTCTAATAAACAAATATAAAAAAAATTTTACTAATCTTTAATATAATTGGCTGCTATATATAGGATCACCATGGAAACAGGTTTTATTTATAGTTTTATTTAATTTTTTTTTAATTTAAATATTAAAAATTATTTTTTAAAAAATTTTTATATATTTTTGATATGTTTTATTTTTTAATTTTTTAATTATTTTTATTTTTATTTTTGTTAGATTTTATTTTTATTCTATTCTTATTTTTTTTATTTCTTTTAATTATTATTTTATATTTATTATTTGTTTATTTTTTTAATTTTAACAGGATTATTATAGTATACGATTTTGAATTTAGAATGATCTATATTATATAATAAAACTTTTTTATATAAAATTGACAAAATAATTTACTTAATGTTTGTCTTTTACAAGAATATATAGTTAGAATTTACAAAGACATATAAAAACTATCTATTAAATACTTTTGAATACTTTTTGTAATACCAAAAATAAAAAAACTTGTTTGGCTTCTGTGATCTAGTATAATCTAAATTTAATTTGTAAAATAAGTAATAATATTAATAATTAAAACTAATTTAATTTGCCAAAAGAGATATATTACTAAACAGAATGTTTAAAACCTATAAATATAGATAAATCAAAGTTAAGACATAACCAAAAAGCAATTTGATATATAATTTCAGAATTATATAATATTTTAATATATTTAAGTTTTACATTCAGCCAAATATTGTTAATCTAAATTAATTAATAATTTATAGATAACCTTAAAATTATTGAACATAAACCTGAACTTAAAATAAGTTCAGTTCAGGTTCAGTTCAAGGTTTATAAATATGTTCAAGGTTCATAATATATACACATCTTTGCCTAATTACAAAGTTAGAATCAATTAGTAAAATTTAAATAATCATAGAAAGATATAAAATTTATTAATAAAATTATACAAATTTCTAAAATTTTACCAATTAATCATAACTTTTTGCACTAATTAAACTTGTTCAGCACCATAAAATATATTAAATCAGCATATTTTATTTTTATTTTCCTTAAAATTTGAAAAAATAATACTTAATTTTGAAAATTTTTATCAAAAATTTAAAATTAAATATTTTTGATATAAATTTTAAGGAAAATAAAATAAAATATACTATATAATGTGTTTTTTAGTACTATACAAGTTTATTTAAAGCAAAAAGTTAGAATAAATTAGTAAAATTTAGTGAACCATAGAAATTTGTATAAGTTTATTAATAAAATTATACAAATTCTTATAATCATTTAAAATTTACTTATTGAAACTAACTTTTTGCTCTAAATAAACTTGTTTGGCACTAAAAAAAATACATTATATTAGCAGTTAGTATATTTTATTTATTTACTTTAAATTTACATCAAAGATGCTTAATTTTAAATTTTGATAAAATTTTCATAATTAAGCATATTTTCTTCAAATTTTAAGAAAAGTAAAATAAATATACTTTTTTTAATGCTAAACAAGTTTACTTAGTACAAGAAGTTATAAACAATTAATAAAATTTGAGAATTATAAAAGTTGTAAAATTTTATAAATAAAATTATATATATTTCTATGATTCTCTAAATTTTACTAATTGATTCTAACTTTTAGCTTTAAGGGTAGAGTACAATATCGATCATTTTCATATATGATTATTTACAAAAAAATTTTTACATAGGAGCAAAAATACACTATTAATAAAGATTTTTGAGAACGTATCCAATTTTGTCCAAAATTTTGTGGCATATAGGTCAACCCTTCTATTTATGGTAGTGAAACTTTAAAGCCACAAATTATATTAAAAAAATCTACTTGTATATATCGTCAATTTTCCTAGGATGATTGAGATGTTCTTAGGTAGTACAATATATAACATACAATAACATATGATCATCATCTGATTTCAATTGAATGTTATTGTAAAAAAAAATTAGTAACGTGATCACTATTAAAATGCAAACCGTTGTACTCTACCCGTAAATAATCTTGTTTAGTACAAATGTTATATCATTTTGATATATTTTATTTTATTTTTCTTAAAATTTATATCGAAGATGCTTAATTTTGAATTTTTGATAAAAATTTTCAAAATTAAGTATTCTACAAATTTTAAGAAATCTAAAATAAAATATACTAATTGATATACATTTTGGTGCTAAACAAGTTTACTTAGTGCAAAAGTTATGATCAATTAGTAAAAATTATATAAAATAAAATTTTTAATAATTTTATTAATAAAATTATACAAAGTACTATGATTCTTTAAATTTTACTATAAATAAATATTATATAATATTAAAAAAACTCTTTCTGATAATCACTTAAACCAAATTTTCCTACTGAAAAAAAAACAAAAAATATTTTGTTAGAGCATTGTCTATGCTTAATGTGTAGTAGGATAATACAAAAATATAGTTTTTATAAAAATTAACTCTTACTCTGAGGACTCCTTTGTGCCGTATTGTTGCGAAATAATGCACAAGGTGAAATTACAATTTTTGGCTTAAATTAAGCTTAATTTAGACCATTGTTCTAAATAATGCCCATGTCCATTATTTCGTGACAATATAGTATATTCAGCAGGCAAGCCAAAAGTGTCTTCTTACAAGATAACTAGCAGAAGGTAGTGCCCTTGTACAAGAAATTTTGGTGGAGAGCAAAGAGCTTCTTCGTCAACAAAGTAATCTGTGGCAAAATAGTAGAAAACAACAAAAAAATTGGTTATCTAGAATATACTTTCCTTTAAATTTGATACAAGTATCATCTTACTCCCTTTTAAACTTTTCAAAATTTTGCCAAAAAGTAGAAAATCTAGCTTACCCCTCTAAAAGATTAGCGGTATTTACTAGGGTTCCGAAGTTCAGTTCAGTTCAATAGAGGTTCAGGTTCAGGTTCAATGAACCTGAACCTGAACCTGAACCTGCTCTAAAAGTTCAATACTGAACTGAACCTGAACTTAAAATTATTGAACATGAACCTGAACCTGAACTTAAAAAAAGTTCAGTTCAGGTTCAGTTCAAGGTTCATGAACATGTTCAGGTTCATAATATATGCACATGTTT
>QKWP01000101.1:127837-251471 GCA_003550325.1 Gigaspora rosea
AGTTTGAGTTTAGTATAAAGTTTTAATAATAAAATTTAGAATTTGAGTCTGGTCTGGACCAGACCAAACCCGGACCCAAACCTAGAATTACTAGTTCATATGAACACCAGACTGAACCTGAACATGTTCATGAACTTATGAACTGAACCTGAACTGAACCTGAACCAGCTATAAAAGTTCAATACTGAACCTGAACCTGAACCTGAACTTGACCTAAGTTCAGTTCAGTTCAGGTTCATAGGAACACTAGTATTTACTTCTTTCTAATTGGGAATATATCTACCTAATTGGAATTGATGTCATGAGTACATTTTGGTACTGCTTATAAAATAAACAATGAATGACATATCAGAAATCTGGAGAATACACATGTTAAATTTCTTTTTCAAATTTTCTACTAAGTATATTTTTGTTTTTTATATATATAGTACTATAATAGAGTATTTGTTTATACAGTACTATATAATTTTTATAGTCTAGCACAGGCAATAATAGTGCCATTACCTTTTAATTTTTCTTTTGCCTTTTTTATTTTTTATTTTTTTTTATTTGTAAATTTGGTTTTCATTTAGGCAGTGGAGGGTTTTTCCTCTTTTTTATTTTCTTCTTTAATTTTTATATATATATTGTTTTTTTTATTAGTAGTATCCTTCTACTTGAGAAGCTAGAAAAAGAATGTTTAAAAGAAAGCAATCATGATACATAAGGATCTAAACTGTTCTTCAGTGATATAATAATTAGATTATGCAGATACATTTAGTATTAAGATAAAGTCTACTATAGCAGATCGAATATAGGTACTTTTCAAAGTAACCAAGTTAGTCAATATTTGTAAATTAGATAAGAAATTTATTTCTGTAAAGCTAATGACTAAGCAGTTAACTAGCATCTAATAAAAGTATTGGCAAGATTGCCAAATAAAAAAAATATATTATATAATATTTATTATAGTTTTAATAATTTTTATTTAATTTATTAAACCTGAATATGTTTATAAACCTTTGAACTGAACCTGAACTGAACTTGAACTTAATTTAAAAGTTTAATATTAAACTTGAACCAGACTTAATTTTTAAGTTTGAGTTCAGTTTGAGTTCAGTTTGAAATTTAACTGAACTTGAACTTAGCCTAAAGTTCAGTTCAGTTCAATTTATAGGAACACTATCAGAAAAGAACTAGTAGGAAAGTAGTGGTAGATAGGGTCAGAGCAAACTTTACAAAGACAAAAGCAGATAATAGTAGCAGTTCAAGGGTACCTCTAACTGCAATTGTAAGCCTTAGTAAATATGTAAGTTACCAAAGTGTAAATGAATACCTAGGGGAACAGATACTGCTCTACCAAGTTTTCTGTTGAGAATAAGCTAGATTGTACCTTTGGGTGTATTAGTGTTCCTATGAACCTGAACTGAACTTAGATCAAGTTCAAGTTCAAGTTCAATATTGAATCTAAAACTAAAAACATATTTAGGTTAAGTTCAGATTTAGTTCAGGTTCAGTTTATAAGTTCATAAACATGTTCAGGTTCAGTTTAGCATTTATATGAACTAGTGCTTCTAGATTTGAGTCCAGAATAGGTCTGGTCCGGACAGACTCTAACTCTAATTTTATTATTTCAAACTTCATACTAAACTTAAACTTAATTATAAATTTAGTAGGCTGGTCCAAAGTATGCAAACTTGTTTGAGTCTAAATATATATATATATATTTTTGGATACTAAACAAGTTTACTTAGAATGAAAAGTATAATCAATTAATAAAAATATTTTTCTATATAAAACTTTTTTCAGACTAAGTAAATTACCTTAGAGCTTCTAAGTAAAGTTATAGAGCATGGTGGACATTCGATTTGATTGACTTGAAGATCACTAGGTTACACAATATAAAAAAAATTTTTAAAGTAACCATTACTATGAAAAACCACATCGTCAATTGACAACTCGTAGTTTCACATAATAAAATTTTTTTAAACCATATTATAGTGTTCTTCAACCCTTTGTACGTCTTCTGTAAAAAAAGATCAGTATAGATCAAATATGGTAATACGGTATGTATGAATGAGTTAATTGGGCTTATTATTAGTAAATAAGCGAAAAAATACAATTCTCGAGTTAATAGAAGTTC
Source organism: Gigaspora rosea (assembly GCA_003550325.1). Taxonomy (NCBI): domain Eukaryota; kingdom Fungi; phylum Glomeromycota; class Glomeromycetes; order Diversisporales; family Gigasporaceae; genus Gigaspora; species Gigaspora rosea. Next base: position 129,960 of record QKWP01000101.1, read on the forward strand.
TAGTACCGTGTATTGCCTTTTTTCTAAAGACAAAAAACATATTACTAACATTTAAATACGTTAAAAGGAAACTACAGAAATGTGGGCCAATTAACTAGGTAGATCGAGAAGCAAACGCTGATCCAAAATTAACTAAATTGGCATAAAATGACAACAATTTCGGCAATGGCGAATGCACTAGAAAAGTGTGCAACTATATAATCTACCACTTAATACTTTTTAAGAAACAAAATGAAACAGAGTATATAGTATTTGTTTGGATGAGCAGGCAATCCGTTACAATGAAGTTTTCGAATTTTAGAAGTTCCTACTAAAGACAAGGCTATGACAAAAAAATTATTGAAGCAAATTTCAACAAGTCAACAAAAGGCAAGTTGCCTTTAGCCAACAATGGAATTTAGCGGAATTTTTGGAAACAATGGAGTTAGACGAACACAAAAATAGGTACGTTTTTAGTAATCATTGGGGCATATTTGTGCTAGTAGAGGAAGATTTTTCTGAATTAGACCGCTTCATTAATCAAGCCAAAAAAGTCAGTAAAAAGGAACAGGCAAAAAAAATATCGTTTCCGCATCAAATCGTACTCCAGGAGTGGATATAAACGCTGTTGGGTCACTTGATATATGATGTCGATTTAGATTCAGTCGAAGATAAACCTTGGAGAAAACCAGGTAATAATTTTCAATCATTATTGTGCGCTTATATTCTAGATCTAATTTATTTATATCGTAAACAGGAGCTGATATAACAGATTATTTTAATTACGGTTTTAATAAGTATACATGGAAAGCTTATTGTACGAAACAAAAACAAATGCGAAAAGATCAACATGCGCAAAAGAAAATTCATGTAAGGCATATAAATTAATAAACCTTTCATTTTTTTTCTTTTATTTAAAACTTGGTTTTTTTCATAAAGGATTCTATATATTCCCATGCTCTATATACGATCTTTCCCAAAAAATTTCTTTTCTCATAAACGTTTAATACAACTTATAGCATCTAAAATACTCATGGGCAATATGCCTGAATTAATGGAGAATATTCTTAATAATCTATAAAGATTGAACTTAATTCCTTATTCACGTGCATTCTTGTAAGTCGAAATTTAGAAAAAGCAAAAGAACAACCAAATCCAGAATTTACTTTTCAGCCTAATGATCTATAAATGTAGCTGAAGTGATTCTTTGGGAAATTTCAAGTGATAAACTGCCATTCCAATTGTTAAACCTTTATGCCATTATTAATTTATCAAAAAAAAATATATTAAAATTATGATATATTTAATTATTTTTTCAGAGAAATCACAACTTAATTAACCAAAGACTTACTTGCTTTTGCGGTTGAAAATAAAGAAATACTGGCAGCCAAAGAAAAGGAAAAATTAGGTGTCCTTAGTGATTTGGTCCCTGATTTTTAGCAACATACTTTACTAATCTTTCATTTACCTGCAGGTAAATATAATTTTTCAATGCTTGTCCATCTGGATTCGGTCATCACGCTTGATATTGATCCGTCGGGAATGATATTGGTATCAGAAGGTATGATTTGTTTTAAACTGTGCATTATGTTATTAAACTCGATTGCTATGATTTCTAATATCTTAACGACGGTAAATCTATAAAGGCCATGATAGCTTTATTCATTTGTGGGATATTGTATCAACTAGACAATGCATTCAAGAGTTTGTATCGCATCAGCGAAAATCTGATGAGTGTCAAATATCATCGATCTTTACCATGGATGGCAAAGTTGATAATATTTAAGGGTGATAATGTTAGTCTTAAAAGTTCAATTTATTTTTAAGTGCGAATCTCATGATTGTAATTTGATTGTAAAATAAAATTAATATTTAAAAACTTACCAATCTTGATTTTTTCTGTCAATGAATGTTATAAATCAAAATCGCTATCAATTAGTGAGAATATAATAAAAGTATATTAAAAAATTTATTTATTAAACTCTTACCTGGGTAACGACCCAGTTAATCCGGTTGACCCAGTTAACCCATTTAACCCGTTTATGATTATATAAGAATTAGTCCTTTACGTGGCTATAGACACATTTAAACCAGAATTGGTAGATGTAACGATCATCCAAACCAGAGACTACTGTAAATCTGGACACGTGTACCCAGGTATTTTCATATCTCTCGGGGTACCTCTATATGAGGAGTACACCGTATTAAGACTATTATACCTATGTACCTGGGTATAATTCACCAACTGGCGCTTCAAACTGGCAAGGGGTACACTGCATAGGGGTACACATGTCTGGATTTTGCGGTATATTTTTTAAAAAAAAATAATTCTTCAGCTTTCTAGTACCAACTATGCCCTATTACTAATAGAGATGGGAAAAATGTGCATTTTATAATAAAATGCGCATGATATATAAAATGCGCATGATACCGCATGATAAAAAATTTTTAATTTTTATCTTTATTATTGATAACAAGGTTCGAGTTGAAGAAGATGCAGATGCAGTAAGTTATCAACTAAGACAATTGTGGGTCGTAAGTAGGAATATTAATTGTTCGGTTGGAACTTACTCAATTTCAGAAGTTGAGTCAGTATCAGATTTTGATTGTTTAATCATGTGAAGTTGTATAAAATCAAACGTCAATTAGGTATAAATTTTCATATATTTTTAGTACAAATCGAAATTCACTCTTACTATATCTTTAAATTTCATGTGATGTTAGTGAAGTCGAAGTAGAGTCAACTCTAAACAGATAGAAGTAGAGTTTAAGATATTTTATTAGGTTGTAGAGCATTTAAAAATGTATGAATATCGTGTTTAAAGAATGACAGTAAAATAAGGGTTTATTAATACTTGTAATCATTGGAATGAGTCAAATGGATGAAAAAAAAAAAAAATAAAAGGTAAGGTGGTCGAGAAATTATAGAAAATAGATATGAAAAGGTATAGTAGCGAGTGCTTTAGAATATATAATTATGAATATGATACTAATACAATTTAAATCAAAATCTCAAATTTTGTCAGAAAGTCAAACATCTATTTAATTTATTTTGTATCACTTTATTTACTACCACGATTTAAATTTGAGAAATTGATTTACGTAAATGTAATTTGATTATAACAGATAAATTTTCATGATTTAAACACAATAATTATTCTAGCTGTCAATCTAGCGGTAAGTACTAGTAGTTCATTCGTTCAGAGCACCAAAAAAGAAGGCTAAAAATAGTAAAGGAATATATGTGGGATGCAAGATCAAATAATAATATAATGGGAAGTTTTAAAATTATTATTAAATTTTAAGTACCGGTAAACTATTTATTTAGAAAGTTTATTTCGTTTTCAATAATAAAAAGGTTTTGTTTCTTGAAACATGTGTACCAGAACGCCCGTTTGGATTTTTTTTATTTGATATTCATAATTTCAAATTCGATTTTATTTTCCCAAAATATGTTAATTTTGAAATGCCCCATACTCCACATATAAAACTTTATTATTATATCAAAAAAACATAACAAAATTTAAATAATAAAATTTAGAGAATTTATTATTCAGTCAACAAACTTTTATTCTGAACTATATTTTTTGCACTAGTTTACCAAATTTTATTTATTATCAGATATATACTACATAATGCTATTTTTATGTATCAGTTACAAGCTCGTTTAAATAATATTTACTAATTTACAAAAATTATATTTTAACACTTTCATTCTATATTATTGTAAATGTCTAATTAATATTCTAAAAAAAATACATCGATTGAAGAATTAGATAACTAATACAAATATAATTATATAAAATAGTACCCGTTAGCTACTAATAAATAGTGCCCAGGCCATATGACAAGGACGTCAGTACTAATGATGGCCTAGAAGACGATAATAGATAAGGGGAAAAAATATATATACTATTCTAAATAATATACGAAGTCTATTCTAATTTAAACAAAAATTCCCACCGAAAACGCGCATCAAGGTGAAACCCATCTTTTAGTAAGGGTAAACACACTTCTTGGATTAAAAACCATCATTTAGTAAGGGCAGACACTCACTTCTTGGGTAGAATTACGCTAGAAACGCTAAAATAACAACCAAAACCCTGCTGAAAAATTGGATATAACAGATAATATAAATTAAATATTAAACAAATGCATACCTTTATGCCCTAGATTATGTACATAAATAGGCTTATCTTGCACCGTGACCGTATTTCCAAAGGAATGTCATGTTCTTCTCAAGAAACTTATAAAGAAAGTTAATATAATATTGCAGTATATTTAATTCATATAGAAGAGAAAGATAGGGAAAATTGTAATTATAGCGCTATATACATATTTTTCAAAAATGCCAAGATAAATTAATATTACTTTGGATTTTGAATAAAGAGGTGTTCATTTATCATCAGGTTGGCTATTCTAATGGAATAGAATTATTGGAATTTACTATTCAGCATAAGGCTTCGTATCTTTATAAATAAGATTGTTACCGTCGGTTTCTTGATATTCGCTATTATAGACAAAACTATTGTCTTCTTTAATGAATCTGGCGAGTTTCTATTTTTGCATTAGTTAGTATATTACTTCAAAAACTGCGTTGTAGGTTACTAAACGAATGGTACTTTTGATATTATAATTTGAAATCAATTAATACATTTGAGATTCCGTTCATGAAATAAGCTTTATTTACATTATGAAATAGATATAATACATCAAATTCCTTGTAAATGTAATATATACTTTGCCAATCCTATACTAACAATGTGGCTTTCCTACTTGACCAATTTGAATTCTGATTAGAACTTATATATCCAATTCAAATTCGTTCCAATTGCATCACTCATCTCTGGTAATAAACAAATGCTTTATATAAATCTAGTGCTCGTACCTGAATAACTTTTTATCTGAAAGGTTGTAACCTTTAACAAAATTTAATAACCGGTTTTATATCCTATTCAAATAAAAGGATAATGGTTATATCCGGATAAGATATTTATATGATTGTTGATTTATATATACAGTATTAATGCATAAATCAAATAAAGTAACTCTATAATAATAAAGCAAAAAAATTAGAAAAATAAATAAATAAATAAAAATGAATTAAAAATGAATCACTATATGCTCGCCTAAATATTAAATGCTAACTTTTCATACATTAAAAGAATAGTTCTAATATTCATATATATTTAACAATTTAAATAATAATTTTTATATTCCTTGTGTAGAACACATCCACATTTGTTTTTCGGCAATGGCAGGAATCTGGTCGGAGTGTCATGTCTAGAAGATAATTACTAAATTTTTTTTAAACAAACATAAATTTATCTTTTTCGACATAAAAAACTTGCATCCCCAAGTTATTCCTATTTTGTTTAGGCATGAGAAGTTCTTCTATTATGCCAATACAAAAAGAATAATCTTTATATAAGTTATATTAATGAAAAAAAATCAATGTAATTATTAATAAGTAATTATTATCAGTAATTTATTACATTGCTGTGCATTTCACAATTAATGAAAATCGAGAAAGAACGCATGTTCATTCAGAATTAAATTCAGAACAACAATTCAGAATTTATGTAAATTCAGAAATGATGTAATTATAATCTGCATACAAGATGAAAATCAGAAAGAACACATGTCAATTCGGAATTTACGTAAATTCAGTATTCTGTACTATGTAAAGTATGTAATAAAAACATAAAGTAAGTACTTACTGTATTCATATATATAATATAATAATTATCATTATACTTACAAAAAACTGAAAGCCAGNATTAAAAATGAATCACTATATGCTCGCCTAAATATTAAATGCTAACTTTTCATACATTAAAAGAATAGTTCTAATATTCATATATATTTAACAATTTAAATAATAATTTTTATATTCCTTGTGTAGAACACATCCACATTTGTTTTTCGGCAATGGCAGGAATCTGGTCGGAGTGTCATGTCTAGAAGATAATTACTAAATTTTTTTTAAACAAACATAAATTTATCTTTTTCGACATAAAAAACTTGCATCCCCAAGTTATTCCTATTTTGTTTAGGCATGAGAAGTTCTTCTATTATGCCAATACAAAAAGAATAATCTTTATATAAGTTATATTAATGAAAAAAAATCAATGTAATTATTAATAAGTAATTATTATCAGTAATTTATTACATTGCTGTGCATTTCACAATTAATGAAAATCGAGAAAGAACGCATGTTCATTCAGAATTAAATTCAGAACAACAATTCAGAATTTATGTAAATTCAGAAATGATGTAATTATAATCTGCATACAAGATGAAAATCAGAAAGAACACATGTCAATTCGGAATTTACGTAAATTCAGTATTCTGTACTATGTAAAGTATGTAATAAAAACATAAAGTAAGTACTTACTGTATTCATATATATAATATAATAATTATCATTATACTTACAAAAAACTGAAAGCCAGTATAGGTTTAAAGTATAATTGATTTATATTACCTATTAAATAAATATAATAAACAACCGAAATATTAAAATCATGTTCTTATTTAAAATACATTAAATTTATGTTATAGACAAGTTTTACACCGAGTGATGCTAGTATATAAATAATACGCAAATTAAAATTTTTATTATAATTGTATTTTACTCTATATTATCCTATATTATATCTTAAGTTAACCGGATACCTCAATAATTTATCTGTTTATCAGTTTATAATTCGGGTATCCAGATAGCCTAACAGTTAACCGGTTATTGTACCCTAGGGTACGACCACTACATAAATCCCTTTCAACTCCGATTCCATAATAATAACAATTTTCAATATTACACGTTCCAGCAGCGTTCCCCATCTCAAATTACCAGGTGCCCAAAAATTTTCACTATATTGAGGGTTCTCTATATAAATGCTATTGTGACAAATGTTATTTGTACACATATGCACAACCAATTAACTGCAGTATAAATTTTTGTCAATAAAATAACACAAATAATTACATTCGGGATAAATAAAAAGCAAAATAATATTTATAGACTACTTAGCTAAAAAGTGGCGATTCGATTTATTCTAACGTCAAATTTCATAATTCACTGCTTTTTTCTAAGATCCCTATATGAAAACCTTTCTTGATCATAATACACTGAGTTATATTATGTCGCGTTTGATATTATGTCACGTTTGAGGTTAGCATTTGCGTGAAGTTGTAGCTTCAAGCACTTGGAATTGCACTGACTAAAATTGGTAGTTGAATTTAGATCTTCCGGCATGCATTAGTATTAGTTAGTAAGTTAGGTAGGTGCAGCTTCAGATGCTTGAAGTCATAACTCCAAGCAGATGCTAATACCAAGCATGATAACAGTACAGTAATAGCTCTTCTACAGGAAAATCTAATTTGTTTGATTTAATGATATTTGGTAAAAAGAAATGACATATGGCATAAAAATGAAATATTTTACCTCTATTTTTGTTATAGTACTAAATAACTTTGGCGAATCCGTGCGTCTATTTAAATAAATCCAAAAAAGTTTTGAGTAATTAATGGCGAAATGATCAGAGAACCTAAAATATCCTGACCCGAATCTGTGCGGATTACAAAGTAAAGTCTTTGGCCTGCATGGTAAGAAAAGTTTTTACTTTAAGTAACTGATTTTAATGGTTATATTCTATTAAATTTTGAATTTAATAGTTCTCTTATTTTTGGAATAGTATTAATTCATTCAAAACAACGTGTCAAGAGTTGGTTATAATTGATCGCTGCTGTGTAACTATATGAAATTTATACCCTTTATCTGCGATTTTCCACTTAATTTATATTTAATATATTGAGAATCAAAAAGTGCGGTTTTCTAATTACGTGTTTTATTGAAAAAATGAAAGTTTTTCACTTTAGTCTTTAAATGCATTATTAATTATGTGCCGTCGAAGGAAACCTGTCATCAGACTTTAATTATATTTTGTACGTCTATAGAAAATTTAGATTTTCCATAGAAGCTAACAATATAATTGAGAATTTTCCTTTGACGACTCTTTGACGTATTCATATGTTGAATAAATGTATATAGATTTTTTGTTTGCTACGAATTTTTTATCAAATTTTTGTGTTTCACATTTTGTGTAATACAAAAATTCTCATGATCTGGAATATTCTGATCTGCATGTTTATACCATAAATAGAGCGATTTGTATTGTCCTAATTTGGACTGATATAACGATCTACATTGCATATTTGGATTACTTGTTTACATTTTTTAACCAATTAAAACAAATGTCTGCCATGCTAAGTTATAGAGCTTATTAAGATAAATCTAATTATAAAATATTTTCAAAAAATGTTTTACTGACTATATAAATTTTATATAAACAATCTTATTATTTTAGAAATTTAATATATTAGCAAAATGTTTTTTAATAATATTCCATGAACTATCTAACAGATTTTAATAATCTAACTACTATTAGATTCATTTTAATAAGCTTTACAACTTTACTTAAAAGCTCAAAGTTAATTTATTTAGTATAAAAATATTTTCTTATATAAAACTTTTTTATACTATATAAATCTTCCAAGTAAAGTTGTAGAGCTTATCAAAATAAATCTAATAATGATTTAAATTATTAAATTCCATTAAGTAGCTCATGCAATATTATTAAAAAACATTTTGTTAACTATATAAAATTTTTTAAAAATAATAATATTGTTTATATAAAATTTTATACAGTCAGTAAAAAATTTTTTGAGAACATTTTATGATCTATTCAACAGATTTTTATAATTTAACCACTATTAAATCCATCTTAATGAGTTCTATAACTTTATTTAAAGCTCAAAGATAATTTATTTAGTATAAAAAGTTGTATATAGAAAACAATTTATCATATTAAATATAAATAAAAAAATAAATAATTTTAATTGGTTATTTTATTATATAACAGAAAGAATGCTAGTATAATCTTATAAGAGGAGTAACAAAAATCAGGTGATTTTCTAGGGGGGAGGGGGTAAAAAAAGTTAAAATTATATATAAGAACCTGACTATTTATATATTAAGAAAGAGGGAGGGGGTAGGCCTCTGATAAAAAATAATCAGGTGATTAATGACACTGCCCTAATAAATAATTAAATATCAAACCTGAACTATATTTATAAACTTTGAATGAACTTAAACTGAACCTATTTTTTAAGTTCAAGTTCAGTTCAGGTTCATAAATCTTAAGTCTAGTTCAGGTTCAAGTTCAAAGATCTGCAAAATTTGAAGTTCAAGTTTAGGTTCAATTGAACTTGAACTGAACCTGATCAAGCTGAACCAAAATATAGAACCCCTATTTCTAATATATTCAAACACCTAAATGAGTTAGCTTAGAAGAGTTAATCTACTTGGCATTAGATGCTATTATAGTTTTTTTTCTTGGTATCTACTTCTAAAATATAGGTTCTTTTTCTTCACTATGATCCTGTAGCCAGATTGGTAGACCCTCTTCTTTGAAGGTATTCTTTAGTTTAAGTTTCTAGTATTCCAGTTTTTTGGTAGTACTATCAAAAATCTTTGCTACCTTCTTACTTAGGACTTGCCAAATGGGTCTTTGTTTCTTTGATGCCTTGGATTTGTCTGTTTAACTAAATACAACTATGCCCAAAGCTCCTATTCTAGATGATAAACCAAGACTACAAGTAAAGATATACCTTATATATTATGCATGCTATATTATGCAATGCATAATACCACATAATATAATTCAAAACTTGTAAAATTTAAAAATATATATAGAGATTATTATATAATTTTGATTCAATTAAAATTTTTTTTTTGGTTTAATGGCTGTCTACTTTGGCCGAAGGTTTTATTGAATATTTGTAATATTTGTTATATGAATAAGTGTACAACTAGCTACACATGCACTTTTGGTGGCTAATTTAAGTAGTCCACCTGAAGGCACTAGCTGTCATACCTGTAGACCAACTACAGGACCTGCCTATTTAAACTCTCTGACCCATGCTTCTCCTATTACTATCTTACCTATAACCAATATATATTATAGCTTTTCTAGAGTTATTCTCAATAGCCACCAATCTTAGGGCTACTTTACCCTCATAGAAATTGCTAGCCACTTATAAGAATATGTTCCACATCATATAACTATCATGGTCTTCAGTAACTTGTGCCAAGGCCACATTGTTACCTACATTGCTCTTATAAGGTTCGTTCTGACTCTAGTACAACCTTATTTTGGTAGCACCATTAGATCTTCTCTACATCCTTACTTGGGACTTGCCAAACGGGTTTCTGTTTTTCTGGTTCCCTGGATTTGTGGTGTAACAAACACTATTGTGCCTGAAAGCTCCCATTCAAGATGGTAGAACCAAGGTTACAGGTTTCATACCCAACCAATCTGAGCCACAGTTACCGAACACAGGCCTCTTTTTCATTATTGTCACCAGTGGTATTTGAACTCTCAACCTACTGCTTGGGGTGACAACTTGACTACTTTTCTAAGTTGCCACACCCCTGATTCAATTAAAATATATAATTTGCTTTTATTCTAACAATACTTTTTTAAATTAGAACTTATAAATTATACATATTCTTTTTCAATTTGCCACAATAGTTTTTTAGCAAAATAAATTTTTTGACCAAATTTCTACTACTATATATTGTAGTCTTCTGATCTTGCTATTTAATATTTAATAGCTAGTCTAAATTAAAATATACAGTAAGCTACTGTATTAGTAATACAATCTAACCTAACCACTTTTGAACTTTCTAATAATTTGTTCTTGCTAATTTTAGTAATTTAAAAGTGTACTATTAGTTATATACTACTATTATATACATTAGTGTTATTCTTAATAAAAAACTAATCAAAAGTAATTATATTATAAAGATACAGGATTCATAATGCATCATACTGCATAATATCACATTATGCAATGCAAAAACAAAAAAACTGCATTCACGCATATTACTAGCTACAGATAATGTACCCAATAATTTGGTAATTTTTTGTGAATTGAAGATTTTTAATATTAAATATATTTCTCTATTTGAAAAATGCTTTTCAAGATTTTATAATAGCAAATGAGAACTCTAATACAAAAAATAGAAGTATAATAATTTTTTTTTTAATATATTCAAAAAATTTGTTTATATATAAATAAAATTTGATTATTTTTAATAAATTGTTATAGCTATATTAGGCTGTTTAAAATTACAATTTTATTTAATGTTTTCTCTACACTGGCTTCAAGAGTTTTCCTAATTAAACAGACTAATCAGAATGTTTATTGCATCTCAGAATTCTAATAAGTTACATGTTTATAAATTAACCAATAATAATGTGATTATTTTTGCAATTTTAACATGATTGTTTAATTTGACCCTTCTTTCTAGTTTACTTAAGCTTCATAAGGGAATATTAAATGAAATTATAAATTCAAACAGTCTTATATTGAATATCCCAGAAAAAAAATATAATCTAACTAAAAATATGTATTAATTTGCTTAATAAAAAAAAATTTGCTAAAAATATTATGGCCAATTCAAATTTTTCTTCAATGAACTTAATAATTCTGAAGCTTGAGAATTATTTGATGGCTCATTCAATAAAGCATATCCGCGGATTTTTGGAATTTACTATTAAAAATTCAAAAAATCTTTAACAGTGAATAACTTTTGTTCCACCAGTCCGTTTTTGACGAAACAACTACCAAAATGTTCACATTGATGAGACAGTTCTAATGAACCCAAAATCGCTAAAATCAAATCACTGGATCCAGAGATCGTTGACGATTTGTGTCACTTCGGGTATTTAAGAATTGGTTTTTTGCAATCCTTAAATACCCGAAGTGACACAAATCATTAGCGATCACTGGATCCAGTGATTGGATTATAACGATTTTGGGTTCATTAGAATCGTCTCATCAATGTGAACATTTTGGTAGTTGTTTTATCAAAAACGGACCAGTGGAACAAAAGTTATTCGCTGTTAAAGATTTTTGGAATTTTTAATAATAAATTCCAAAAATCCGCAGATATGGCACCTTTAATAGATTTAAGCTTTGATAAAAATTATGAATTATATTTAAAAAGAAAGCCATTATATTGAAATTATACTTTACAAAACTAATTCAGGTTTATTTAAATTATTTTGTACCAGTTTTAATGCTAATATAAAGAACTAAAATAAAGGTAAATTTCTTTAACAATTTTTATATTTTTGAAAATATTGAACTTCTTTGCCACATAAATGCAAATTATTTAAATACAAACCAAAACATAAAGTAGTTTTTAAATAAGAAAAATTGTAGATAAAGTATAGATTAGATCATATAAATAGGCAATTTTTGTAGTTGGGTTGCAGATATAACAGCCAGTATAGAACCTTCAGGCCGACTACTTAACTTAGGCACCAAAAGTACATATTAACTAGTTGTAAACTTATTTATACAATAAATACTATAACACTTTAATAAAGTTATTTGCCAAACAAACACTCCTAAAAAAAATATTAAAATAAGTTTTGTAAGTCTGAAAATTTAGCAAAAAATTTTTGAATATCTAAAAATAGAATAGAAATAATTGAAATATTTTTACTATCAATTTGTTGGAAAATTATTACATAAATTTAATTTTTATCTAATAATAAAAATATTTTGTGAAGATTATATCTAAAATTAACATTTGGTTGTTTGGGTTATAAAATCCTTATCCGACAAACTCATATGATCATGAAAAAATTTCTTACTGTTATTTTTTCATGTGTTATGACGTAAACATGGTTATTTAAATTAAAACTCAGCGAGCAACTCCCTACCTATCATGATCATAAATTGCCGGATAACCATATTGGGCAAATTGTCGAATACAGTAATTCGGCAAATGATTGGCTACACGTGCCGCAGAGTGGGACGTGATCATTTGCCAAATTACCGTCATTCTACAATTTTTGCCCAATATTGTATATTTATTTACTATTTACTCAAAAAAATTTTCTATGCCGTAGGGTCATTTTCAAAGCAAAAGCCAATGTATTCACAGAAATAGGACTATGGCTTTTAAATTCTTATAATTATATGGGTTGTAACTTTTATTATTTAAAAAAATTTTAGTATATAAAATATAAAAAAATTTATCGTTGAATAATAAATTGATTATATATTATATATATTAAAAATTACAAATAAATACAACCTTTTGAAGAACTTTTATATGCGACAAAAAAAAATCCCTAGAAATAGGCATAATTATCTTATAGACAATAATGCAAATTTAGTCTCAGAAAATAATCTATATTTAATAGTAGAAAGGGGTGCAAAATTATTGATGGTATAGAAAGTAAGGGTAAACAAATACTTTGGCATAAGAGAAAATGATACAGGCAGTTTATAAATAGTGGAGGGTAGTTACGTTCTTGATAATAATATAAAGTCTAAAGAAATCTATTTATATTTGAAGTAATGAATCAAACAATGTATCGATCAATCAATTAGTTGTAATCTTAAACAAATCAATAATTTATCAAATAATCAATCAATAAACAATAAATAAAACAAGGAGCATTAATTTAATGCCAACAAGAAACATGAGAATTCAATTACACAAATAAATTTTTATAAGTTGCCTTCAGCTTTAAAATACCTACTAACTTATGTGTTTAGAACTTATAAGACAGATTGAAGTCTAAAGAACTTTATTGAGAAGTAAAATCCAAGTCTTTATATCAAATATACTCAATTCAAGGAACAACTTCTACCTGCTATCTAATTATCATTTCACATCATCCAATTCTTTGAAAACAATCCCTTCTATAACAATCATAATCCCATCACATACACATGTCTGATTCAAGATACCACTCGAATGTTCACATACAAGGCTTGTGTAAAGTTCAATATTGCATTAGCAGATTCCTAAAAATACTTGAATGCCGCCTGGTACCATGAGTACCAGGGACACGTAAAAATTTGTAAATAAATTTTTCCAAATTTTAACATAATATCTCTTTTTGTAGGTCCAAAGTCGCCTTTTGATCACGTGGAATAATCAGCCATAGGCCGATCAAAGCACCGGGTCAACAGAAAAGGGACACGGGTCATTATTAGTCATGTGACATGGCCTAAATTATAAAGTTAATTTCGTAATGCCGGCCAAAATCCAAATTTTCCAAATATTCGCTGATATCCAAATAAAGATCTGTGATTTGATATCCAAATTTTTACGAGTACTTCAGAAGATCTAGTGCCTTTCAAGAGACGCTTAGTCATGACTTCTTAGTTGAGCGTAAAATGGGGATTGAGGATCTGGTTCCCATCCGGCGGTCGATCTAATTCGTATTCGGAAATTATATAGGAAATAAAAGTATATGTATAACAATAACAAATAAAGTAACTGGTAATATAGAAGAATGTTCGTATTTTTATCCTCTATCCCACAATTGTTCCCACTCGAATGTCAGAATCACGCCATATCAAAGCTTCTTTTATCTTGCATTTAATGTCCTTCCCGATTTAGATAAATTCATTCAATCGGCGGGCTGTGCAGTTTTTAACGGGTGATCACGGTACCGGCAAAATCGACGTCACGTGTTGGACCGATTAATTTCTACCCTAACAGTATGATGATCGATCATCGACCAGAATTAATGAAAAAGACGGTTTGAGAGTTCAGGGTGATCACCGTAGAGGGTTTTGATCTTAACAATTAATTTTTAAGAAACAGGAGTAAAAAAAAAATTTAAGTTCCGGGTGTAACATCGGGTTAAAAAACTTCAATAGTAAGTAAATGCTTTGTGTTCAAGCATTAGTAATCGAGACAACAATTGACCCTCTTTAAGATAATTTCGCTAAGTGAAATTTATTTCCCGACACTTTTTGACCCATCAATTAATGCGCTTGAGAATACCCTATTCACTTTTCATTTATTTTATTTATTCACATCAGTTTAATTCGTACGTATTACCTAATAACCATTTGTCAATCGATAAGCTTTTCAATTCTTATTTATATTTATTTGTGCTATGAGCTATTCGTTTCTCACTAAATTATTTTGTAATTATTAATCAAAGTTTTGAGGTGAACTATTTATCTCTTATTTTTTTCAATATTAGTATAATTGTGATCATAACTATAATATTTATCATTTGAAGTAATCGAAACAAGCAATTAATTAAAATGATTTTCCTAATTATTTTGCTGTAAATTTATAGTGTCAACTCTATTAAAAAAAAAAAAAAAGGTTAAAGCTCTAGATAATGTTTGAGGACACCACAAATGATTATTGTCCTATTAGTTTTTTTTATCGACTTGAAGTTACAACTTCAAGTATCAGAAGTTAAAGAATCATCCAAAGTGTGTGACATAGTTTATCTGCGTTAACCTAATTTAAACGATGAATTTCAAAATTTATAAATTTGGCCAGAAGATAATTTTTTTGGTCTAAAAAAGAAAATTTGGCCTGCTTCATGGTAAAATTGGTCGGGAGATATCTATGATTTAATGAAATTTTACAGGAGGGTCACAAAATTCTGGGTCGAATGCGTCGGATCTAGTCAGCGTTTAGCCCAGTTGTCAGTAGATTCTATAGCAAAATTATCAGCTGGGCATTTTTTACTTAATAAAATGGATATGATTTCATTAATAAAATTTTTTATGATCTTGGGGCAAAATTGATTAATTCCGATCTAGCCAACCCTGATTCTGATGCACTATCCCGACCCGGAAGTTTGGTGACCCTCCTGCATGAGTTGTTTAATGGGCGTCTGTGGATACGTTAGTAGAATATTAAGTAATTTTGTTCTGACAGATCATAAGTTATGTCACATCATTTTTGAGGGTCACTCTGCATAATTTAAATATTAGCAGTTAATTATTAACGCATGCAAAGGTCTAATTTCAGTGGATAATTTTAGCTAGCGAACCTCAAGCATGACAATATTGCACATCATAATGTACTGAATTTATGTTCCAGAAACAAATAGACACAAATTGACATATGATAATTCAAAATTTTTTTTTTTCAGAAAATAAATCCGACTTAAATATACATATAATTTTGCAACTCTTGAATAGAGCAGCCGTGAAGTATCTAAATTAATTCATTTGCTTCTCCTTTAATTTTGTAAGTATAGTTACTATTTAATCAAAAATTTATTTTGACATCGCCAAATTACAAAATACCAAAACTATAATTATAATTAAGGTATTTCTAAACTTTTTACAAACTACGAAAGTAAGAGATATGTGACAAAATTATTGGTTAAAATAAAAGATTTAATATTGCATAGAATTGCTTTATCAAAATTCAATGTTTCAAGACTTCACAACAGATTTATATATTATGTTATTAACCGTGCTCAATGGCACCAGTTCTTGTTAGTATTAATATTGTCCCAAATAATTTTAATAAGTTTAACTTTGAATTTTAAATAAAAGGTATAAAAACAATAATTGAAATTTTATTTGTTGTTAAAATTTGAACGATTTAAAATATTTAAGTTTTCAAAATTTCATGGAACCGAGAATTTAGATTAACATTCGCACTAGTTTTTGTATAAGTTCAAGATAGTTGACTCAGTAAAATATTACCTTGCAATGTACTACTGCACTAACAAACAATACAGTATTAAGAATATTAAGCTTGTTCAAATTTTGTTATAGCAATATGTTGTTTTCAGCGGATTAATTATGACAAAAAATTTCAATGCATATACTCATTTGCGACAAGACATTTCAATCCATAGATATCAGATAATTTTAATAAATAAGCAGGCAAATCGCATAAAATCAAGTTATTTGTTAGCTTTTTTCACGTTGCTTAGTTAGTGCTAAAAATCCATAAATATAAAATGAAGAGTTAAATAAATTCAAGACTAGTTGATTGACATATTAAATCTCATAAGTCACCTGTTATTTCAATTCCATTTCATTAACAATTTCGGCAGCTTTTTTAAAATATATAAATGCCTTATACTCATCTATTTCAACTCCAATTCCATAAAGATAACAATATCCAACGTTATTTGTTCCACTAGCATTTTCCAAATTAGCAGATTTTTGGTAATAAAGAAATGCTTTATTCTCATCCTTTTTAACACCAATTCCATTTTCATAACAATAACCAACTTCAGACATTCCTCCAGAATTTCCCATCTCTGCAGACTTTTGATAGTAAAAAAATGCCTTATTTCCATCTGCTTCAACTCCAATTCCATTTCGATAACAATAACCAAGATTACATGTTCCAGTTGAGTGCCCCATGTCAGCTGATTTTTGAAAATAAGTAAATGCTTTATTTTCGTCCTTTTCAACACCAAAACCATTTTGATAGCAATACCCGACTTCATTCATTCCACTAGAATCTCCCATATCTGCAGACTTTTGGTAAAGGGTAAATGCCTTAGATTCATCTTTTTCAACACCGATACCATTTTGATAATAATAGCCAAGATTATGAGTTCCTCTAGAATTTCCCATATCTGCAGATTTTTTATATTGAATAAACGCTTTATGTTTATCTTTTCCAACCCCAGTTCCCTCTTGATAACAATAAGCAAGGTAACACATTCCAGTAGCATGTCCCATATCTGCAGACTTTTGATAATTAAGGAATGCCTTGTGTTTATCTTTCTTAACCCCAATCCCATTATCATAGCAATATCCAAGATTACATATGCCAGTAGCATGTCCCATATCAGCTGATTTTTGAAAATAGACAAATGCTAGATGTTCATCCTTTTCAACACCAATTCCGTTTTGATAACAATAGCCTACTTCATTCATTCCACTAGAATTTCTTAAATTTGCGGACTTTTGATAATAAATGAATGCAATGTGTTCGTCTTTTTCAACTCCAATTCCATTTTTATAACAAACACCAACTTCATACATTCCACTGGCATTTCCCAAATCGGCAGATTTTTTATAATTAAGAAATGCATTATGTTCATCTTTCTCAACACCAACACCATTACTATAACAATAACCAACATTATACGTTCCACTAGAATTTCCCAAATTCGAAGATTTTTGAAAATAACTAAATGCTTGATGTTCATCTTTTTCAACACCAACACCATTTTGATAACAATATCCAACTTCATTCATTCCACTAGCATATCCCATCTCTGCAGATTTTTTATAATAAATAAATGCCTTGAGTTCATCCTTTTCTCTTCCGATTCCATTCTTGTAACAGTAACCAAGGTTATACGTTCCACTAGCGCTCCTCATTTCGGCAGATTTTTGATAAAAGGAGAATGCTTTGTGTTTGTCCTTTTCAACGCCGATACCATTTTGATAACAATAACCGACTGAGGATATTCCGTTAGCATCTCCCATCTCAGCAGATTTTTGGTAAAACGTAAACGCTTTATGTTCATCCTTTTCAACTCCAATGCCATTTTGATGACAATATCCAACCCAAGACATTCCATTAGAATCACCCATATCTGCAGACATTTGATAGTGAATGAATGCTTTACATTCATCTTTTTCAACACCAATTCCATTCCTATAGCAATATCCTACCAAAGAAGTGCCACCTGAATCGCCCATTTCTGAAGATTTTTGATAGTATGTAAATGCTTTTTTTTCATCTTTTTCAACACCAATTCCATTTTGATAACAATAACCAACATCATACATCCCATCCGTGTGCCCAATATCTGCAGATTTTTTATAATGAATAAATGCTTTCTTTTCATCCTTTTCAACACCAATTCCATTTTTATAACAATAGGCAAGCGAAATCATTCCATTGGAATTTCCCAAATCGGCAGATTTTTGATAGTAATCGAATGCTTTACGCTCATCCTTTTCAATACAGATTCCATTTTGATAACAATAACCAATATTATATATTCCGAGAGCATGTCCAATTTCAGCAGATTTTTGATAACAAAGATATGCTTTATATTCATCTTTTTCGACACCAAATCCATATTGATAGCAATCACCGAGCCTATTGATTCCGTAGGCATTTTCCATTTCAACAGATTTTTGATAACAGGTAAATGCTTTTTGTTTATCCATTTCTACCCCAATTCCAACATCATAACAACCTCCAACATTACAAATTCCAGTTGAACTTCCCATCTCAGCAGATTTTTGATAATAATTGAATGCTTTATTTTTGTCTTTTTTAACCCATCTTCCAAGCTGATAACAATAACCAAGAATGTTTTGAATAATATGATTTGTTTGATTATTTGAACACCAATTAATTATATCTTCCGGTCTAAGCTGTTTATCTGTCAAATGTTTTTCTATTATATTAAGAATTGTTGTGGCGTAATTTCCTTTTTTTTCTTCTTCTTTATGCAGATCACATAATTCTTCAACCGTTCTATTCAAAATGCCTTACGGAACATAATCATTACATAAAAATATTGTAAGTAAAATGATTGTTGAAAAAAAAATTCATGAATCAATTCTTTGATCTTGAATAATAACTTTATTAATAACTCACCATCCTTTACAGAACATTCTTTGGATGAGCTATTAGGAAATCCTTCCTTGTTTGACATGTTAATGCAAAAAAAAAAATTGTATGTTAATAGAATTTGAGTGAAAACGATCATGCTTAAGTTATTAATGACAAACATGCGCCATTACTATGCATTGTAACGTAACTCATGCAATGTATTGGTGTCAGAACTTGCAAATATTCAAATCCATATATGGTAACATAAAGCACCGTAATTAATTGAATTATAACTGATAATAAAACGTAAGTACGTGCGTACATATTTACGTAAAGTATGTGCATACCATAAATAATTGCGACAGGTGCCTTGAATGCCATAAAAGTTTAAACTACAAAAATTTAAAGTTGTAAACCGCAGAATAAAGACGAAAACGCTCATATAACTGATGATTGTGTTGACTTGTAAGCTATCTCAGTGTCTAGTCTGTGGTTCGATTTTCTATACTTTAGTTGTATACATTAAATATAATGACTTTAAATTGGTGTTTCAGGCTAAACTATTTTCGAATCCGAAACGCTTTGTCGGGATTACAGTTTCGTCCCTAAGTCCGAGATCATCCGAAACTAAGTCATTTCGCCGAAAGGCTATTTACCTGGTTACATAGAGTTATGATTAGCATTTTATTAGTTGCAAGTACGTATATATTATTAGTAAATTATCAATTTTTATCCGACATGTCCTATATGCACACTGGACGTTTTTCATATATATTATTCGATGATCACTTTCTAATCATCCGATAACTCAATTTTCGATCATTCCATATTTAAAATACTCATTTTTGGTAATTTTATTAGAGGTTTTATTTTTGCAAAGCTAAGTATTTATTAATTTACAGTTAAACAGTTAAATTTATGAAATCTAACTAATTTTCAAATTTATTTTTAGGTCATAACTTTGTGAGAGGAAGTTGAATAATGATATTATTAACTACAGATAAAGGTTTTCGACGTTTTTCATAAAAGTCAACATCGGAAAATCAGAGGATAAGGAGTTTAAAGGTGCCATCACAGAAGAATAAGGGTAAGTTTGAGTATGAGGATTTAATTTTGAAAGCTTTGAAGTCCTAACCTTTATTTGAATTTAGAACTTGAGGCAGAATTTACCGTAGGAACTTCTGTTGCTTGTGCCGTAGAAATTTCTGTTACTTGTGCCGTAGGAACTTCAATTCCTGTGCTGTGGAAGTTTGAATTGCTTGTGCCGTAGAAATTTCTGTTGCTTGTGACGTATGAACTTCAATTACTTGTGCTGTATGAACTTGGGTTGTAAGACTTGGGTCGTTTGTGCTTCAATAAGTTCAATTTTCATAATCTCAACAGTTGTATAT
Source organism: Gigaspora rosea (assembly GCA_003550325.1). NCBI lineage: Eukaryota > Fungi > Glomeromycota > Glomeromycetes > Diversisporales > Gigasporaceae > Gigaspora > Gigaspora rosea. The sequence goes on from QKWP01000101.1 coordinate 150,735, forward strand.
TTTAAAATTGTAATAAGTTAATAAAAAGCATTAAATCTGAAGTGTTTTAAAATATAGCATACAAATATCCAAATACATATTTACCTTGAATGGAAATGAAGAACAAGGGGTAAACGAAAGAAAATTAGTAAGCGAAATGTCACGGGCTAAACGTGATACTTTCCGATGATCATTAAAGTAGTAATACTGCGCCACATTTCATGTGGAATAATGCATGTACGAGGCTTAGCCGAAATGTGGGGTGATTTAGAAATCATACGATACATATGGCATGATAAAGTCGTATGAGATTCCCGATTCCCATAATATTCAGAAAGTATAAAAGGAAGCAAGTGCGCTCTTCTTAAAAAAGAGCTGCGGATTATCGATAGTTAAATCCAATAAAGACTATAATAAAAGACTATATTAATACATAAGTCACTTCGATACTAAATCGGGTTAAATCACCAAGTCACGCCTCTGGCGAGTTGCGTCAATTGCATCAAATAAAGTGCTGTCCGATTCTCCCTGTAAAAAAGTAAAACATTGGAAAGTTTAAATGATTAAAAAGTGATCGATTAATATATATACGAAAAACGACAGTGCATACGTTAGACATTACGGATAAAAATGTTATCAGTTAAGTTGTAACCTAAGTTACTATATACTTCGCCACGTGATTTACATAGTAACCTAGCGATAAATCAGTTATCATCTACAACCTAATCAATAGCAAGTACATATGATGTCAGATAAAGGGAATGACCATCGGGAAATTAACTGTAACCGTTTCGCCATTTTGGGTTTCTCCGCTTCACCTGTGCGTCCCAAAGCATTATTTGAGACATACAATTTAATATAGTCGATATTTAATTTGATCAAATGCAAGTCAATTTTATTTTTATAAAATCTTCATCCAAATTAATTATTAGCTTTCTTTAAATTTTATTTCTACGTGATATGATGAAATTACGGAAATGGAGGTTTTTTTTTGGTTGTTGTTAATAGTTAAGCACAAAAATAAGTCATTAATCCCAAAATTCATTACCATTTTGGCTAAATTGTTAATTCTACCGTGGCTTAAAAATGTGCTAATTATATAGAAACCTATAAATTTACTATGGTGCAAGACATAGACAAGACAATAATATTCAAAATGGTAAAATTTTATACACAATATTTTTAAAATCTGACCGGTAACTTTGTTCTTCATGATGAGCTCTACAAAGTTACCGGTCGGATTTTTAAAATACTGTCTCCATAAAAAGTTTTACCATTTTAAATTTCGTTTAAAATTTATTTTATATATAAATCTTAACATTTAATGTCAATTTTTAAAGTGCTAAAAACTTTTTATACAAGAGGTTTTCAAAAAAACTGACCGGTAAGGCCACACAAAGTTAAATTTTCGTTTTGATTTACCCGTCGACCCATTTTTTTAATTTTTCTAAAAAAATTTTTATTTATTTTTTTTTTTTAAGTCCCAATTGTTTTATTTTTGCTATTTAAAAATCATTCCGATATCACCCGATGGCAGGGATGGTAAATTTGCCAATTTTTCAAATGATCTCAAATGACCTCAAAATGACCGCTCATTTGAGGTCATTCAAATTTTGGGTCATTTGGAAATGACTCGTGACCAAATGACTATTGGTCATTTCCAAATGACCGGGGTTATTTGGTCATTACGTCATTTTGCATAACTTGTATAATGCATGTTTTAAATAATACATATGTTCGCATCATTTCTCAATTCACGTCGATTATTAATTAACATGCCATTTGTAAATTCGATCAATCGGTAAAATATTATTCACGAACTTTTTTTTTATTTTTTAAAAAATAGTAAATACATTGTTTTTTTGTCTAGTGTTTTTTTTTTTTAATCACTTCATACCTGATCTTATGATTCGATTAGAATGTCGTTTTACATCTGGTCTGGAAATGACCTAGTCATTTAGCCAAAATACAAATGGCAAACATTCATCAAATTTTTCAGTTATTTATCATGTGTAATAATTTTTATTAGATAGCATCTATCAACGGTTTATTTTACAGAACAATAATCAATTTTGATTGACTAAGTCATTTGGGTCGTGAAATGACCAATGACTGGTCATTTGAGTCATTTGGGTCATTTAAAGTCATTTACCATCCCTGCCCAATGGAGACATTAGTTTTCCGAAATTGTCCGATAGGATTGATAGAAAAATCTGATTTCCAATCCACAATTTTCTGATTCTGTGGTATACAAGGCGTAAAATTAACTTTGTGTGGCCTTAGATGCAACATAAGACTATTTAATTTATAACAGATTAATGAAAAAAAATCCGACCGAGACCGGGAATTTTGACTCATGTAATGCAAAACGAAATATTAACTTTATGTGGCCTAATTTTATAGAGCTTATATAGCTCTATAAAATTACCTGTCAGTTTTTTGAAATAAAAAGTTTTAGCATTTTGAAAAATTGAATCAAGTCACGTGATTGTCGAGTGTAGATTTCTTGCACCATATAAACTTTAAGTTGAAGAACTTTATTAATTTAACTAATAAATTTTACAACTATATAGAACGAAAGAAGAAGATATTGAGCTTAAAAATCAAGTTAAAATTTTACAAATTTTGCAATTTTTGAATATATGACTTCATCAAAAAACAAATATATATTATCAATTTTAAAAAAAAAACTTGATTTTTAAGCTCAATTTCTTCTTTTTTTCTATATAGTTGTAAAATTTTAATTTTAAAGTTAAATTAAGAAGGATCTTCAGTTTAAAATAAATTCCTATGTTTTATTATAATTTTTATAATAGAGCACAGTCAAAAGACATGCCCTGTTTCTGTTACGTACAGTAAGTTTACTCAATTTAATATCATGATTGTTTGGACTAGATTGGTCGGCGGGACCGCGAATTTCTTTTATTTTTATGAGCGTTTTTATCGATTTCTATTTCGAGCGAATTATGTATTACATACAATACTATATTTCCTTAAGTATTGTAAGGCAGTATTACCGTAAACTGTGAATCATTGCTAAAATATCGCGATGAAAATTAGGAAGTTATAAGAAGAGTGCATTGATAGATTGAGAAACCTAATGAAAGATCGAGAAAAGATATTATATTAAATCCCACTATTAAAGCTCTATGATGTATGCAATCTGATTAAATAGACTACATGGACCTGATATTCTTTCTAAGATACCTAATTAGTGTTAGGGTTTCCATGTTACGTATTATTATTAGACTTAGCATTAACATCATGACTAGTGTTGCAGGCGAAACTATTTTTGGCAAATGGCGAAAGACGAAACTAAACCCGCCGAAAGACGAAACCAGGCGAAACTCTGGCGAAACCCCTGTGGGCAGTCAAAACTCAGCGAAGACAAAGCTTCTAAACTTTAGAAAGACTGAGCCATGTTAGTAATTCAAAATATTTTGCATGTGGCTTATTTAAAAATGTACAAAAGCAATAAACAAAGTGATAGCCTTCGTTTGTATTCAAATACTATTAAAGAAAACTATATTTTTTTAGCTTTTGGAACTTCGAAGTAAATAAATTCAGCCTTGAAAATTCAAAATCTAAAATTTATTATTATTATTATTATTTTTTTTTTTTTTATTATTTTTTTATTTTTTAGTTGCGCTTATCTATGCATTAATATATACATCGCATAGCGCGATACTCTTATTTATTGTACACTTCTTATGTGAGCACCTAGCCATTTTCATGCATGCAATTGGGTCAATTCTGATACATGATACACAAACTTTGTTCATCTCCTATCAGAGGTGAACAAAATTTGTGTGTCACGTTTAGAAATGACCCAATAAGATGCAGAAAATGGCTAGGTGCTTACGTCAGAAATGTACAACATGTTATTAATGATAATCGCTGATTTCTTCACAGTAGATACCATGTTATGACGTGCCCTTCGGTCATGTCATAAGCACTACGTCCTAGTGAATAATCAGTTATCATCAATAACATGATCAATAACAAGTACATATCGCGCTTGTAATTATCTTTAATCACCTTTTTTAGTTTCACCACCTTTTACCAGTTTCGCCAGTTTCACCACCTTTCGCCATTTTGGCATTTTAGATTTTTTTGGCAAAAGTCGAAACTAGGTTTCGCCATTCGTCTGTGGCGAAACCTTTAAGTTTCGCCTGCCAACACTAATCATGCAGCTTTGATATCAATCGATTGTGTTAATGAAATATTTTATTTGTATACATTTGATTGGTTGTTACAATATCGATTTTTATTATCGCTCCAGACTTACAACAATTTATGTTTTTCTAGTTATATAATACCTTAAATTACTTCTTAGCACAGTTATCCCTCTATATAGTCACCTTCTATACATTCACGTCGTATGTAATCACATTTATGTTTAGGCAAAAATATGATCTAATTTATAAGAAAAAGCCTCCGTATAAGCATAACTCCTTTATAAGTACATTTTTAAAAAATTTACAACTTGCCAAATATATGGGAGGACGACTGTTTAATCCTAAATTTTTATTATCATGCAATAAAGCTAAGCTTTGGAAAAGTTGATCATTGTCCACATGTTATTATTTAGATTCTATGAATCATGAAGGAAAATATCAAATAACGACTATGCTTAAAAATTATATTCAGATTTTGCTAAGATTATTATTTTTAAAAATGAGCATTTTTCATAACAAAGACCTATAATGCCTATATAAATTTCTGAATATTTTCAATTTCCTGTTTATAATTTTTTTCTTATAAAATTATAATCATAATAATCCATAATATACTTATAAATAAGATATTCTATATATGCCCTACTTTTACTTTATAAGAAAATTAAAAATTATATTCAGATTTTGTTCAGATGATTATTTTAGTATTTTTGCAACAAAAACCATACTAGCTTATATGTATAACTCCTGAATAGGTTTAAATTTTCTGAATGTTTCTGATTTATGAAGTGCTGTTTATTACGTAATTTCAAGAGGGGAGGATTAGCAATAGTGATACAAATTTTTCAATCAATTAGTTATTTTATTCAACTATCGATTTTATTCAACTAATAGATTATTGCGGTTTGCAATTCTGTAAAATTTTGCAGTTCAACAAAAATCCAATATCTGTGTATGAAATTGTCATTTCGGAGCAGTTTTAAGAAATGAAAATCATCTTTAAAAAATCGCAAACGATTTCTTTTTTTGATGATCTGCAAAATTTACAGAATTTTGCAATCATCAATTGTTGATTAATCGATTAATCAACTAATGAAAATTCAAGTCATTTTTAAAAATTCACATTAATTTAATTGATTTAGTAATGATTTAATTCCACTTATTAAGTGGATTTTGGCTTCTCTACCCAACTGTGTCAGTTTGGAATCCACAAAAAGTCAATTTGATAAAATATCTTTGAAATGTATATTTTAATTTTTAAAGTTAGAAAAATCAAATTAGCTGATTAGTTGACTAATCGATTAGTTTGCTAATTGATTAATCGATTAGTCAACTAATCGATTAATCGAATAGTCAACTAATTTATTAATCACTAATTTGTTAAGTTGGTTTATAAAGTTCGATTAGTTGCCAACTTGATTAACTAATCGATTTTTCAACTTTTCGATTTTGTATCACTACATGCAGGCAATTTTTTTAATGATTTGTACCGGCCAAAATTATATTATCGAAAACTACACTTTTATTACCTAAAAGCAATTATCGAAATTTGCCGATGTTACCATCGGTTTTGGGAGAGCGTCAGATAGCGTAACTGCCAGGATAGATCAGGATGGTAAACGAATATAAGATACGGAAAATAAAAAATATGTGTATGTAAATAGATGAAATCATGAATACAAGTACTCAGCAATTATAGATGTGAAATAATAAAATGTCAAGAAAGAGATAAATATGCGCGCAGTAATAATCAACTAATCAGATAATATAATTCAAGAGATACGATATAACAAAAAATACAGAGATACGATATAACAAGAATTCAACTTAGAAGACTTAATTATAAAGGAGGAATCACTCAGATAGAACCTGAAGAAAATACAAGCAAGGCAAATACATCGGACATTTATACATGTTGGCTAACTAGAATTCACCCCGATACATTCATCGGGTCAATTTCTTTCCGCTATTAACACCAATTAAACTTCCATATCGCGTCAATGTCTGGATTAAGACTTTCCATGCGAAATATAAATCTTCAATGCTCCTTTACTAACTCTTCATCAGGTTAGCATATATCCATTCGATAATATGTGAGGCCTAATTGTTGATGATGCTTATTATGATTCATGGATCAAACCAATTCACCTCCACGCATCAAAGAATAATTTAGTATGAAGTTCGGGTATACCGTATTTGAGCGTAATAACAGATAACGCGCAGGGGTAAAATTACGAATTTCGGCCTAAATTAAGCTTAATTCGGGCCAAGGCTCGAAATAACGCCCCGGCCTGCTATTGCGCGCAAATACGGTACTGTAATGAATAAGGAAAAAGGGATAACTACTAGTAACAAGAATTAACTATATATGGCAATAACGTAGTGTGTATAGGGAAACAAAATAGGAAAGGGACAAATGATGATGAAAGGACGATCGCAAGTGATCAAATGGTAGTTGCATAATGTATAACGCCTATAGATTTGAGTTTACCCCTAACGTGACTTCACCTTAATCTCACCCTAACCCTAAAGAGCTTCATTGGGTTTCATTGGATAAAAGTCACGGGGTGAAATTTTTTGTGGGGAGCTGCCACAGCTGTAATGGAAAATTTTAAAATAAATGTCAATTATGAAAACGAGCTTATAAATAAGTTTATTGAAGAAACAAAGAAAATGATTATAAGGCAGGGGTAAAAATATAGTAGGTTAGTGGGCAAACCGAATCATTTCCGACGAGGAATTTTGGGGATCTTCCTGTATGAGTACAAAATCACAAATTTTACTAATAAACCACTAGCTAATATACTTTGTAAAATTGCACCGATTGGAGTTTTGTTATCTTATAGGTGACCAGCATTATTGACTAGCCCAAAAGCTCGGATTATACGGAAAGGCAAATTTTTTGGACACCACTAACTTACTAAAATAAAGGAAATGATGTAATGTTGGGCGCAAAAATGTTCATCGAAAAATTGATCACGTGCCCGCTATTTTTTTTTTATTAAACCCTTTCTGAGGGGACGCCGGATGGCGTACTATATTTAGTTCTTATGTCCGCTACTTTTCAAAACAAATGTAATACGTCCGTCATAATTAAATTTAATTAGCTATGTCGGTATATATGCTACTTATCTAATGTTTAGATTAAATCCGATAAATTAAAAACAAGAAGTTTGAATTTCCTTAGTGATATTTATAGATCGTGATATGTAAATACAATTTCATTAGGCCTGCCTAATGTTTATTACAAATTATTATAGGTGACACTACTGATATTATTATAGGAGTTCGCTAAAGCTACAAATAGAGTTTGGAACCGGGTTTATTTTTTCATATGTTAAACCAGGTTTAACTGGTTTAAATAAACTAGTTCCAACCTCTAGCTACAAATTCATATGTTAGTCGACATGTATTAATCAATATAATATTTAGTGATTGATTAAAAAATAGGAAAACACAATAAATTAATTTCGATCCTATTTACTAGAGATTATTCGGATTAAATTAGCAAATTCGTATTTAGCAAGACAAAACTACTCCTATATAGCTAGTCTATTTATATTTTAATAAATATTAGCTTTAAACTTAATATCCATGAATGTGTTCGCAATTCACAAAAAATTTTCGGCTTGAGAGAATCTTCTTGAATTTGTTAGAGAATCTGAATTTGCCAATTTGATCGGATAGAAAATCAGATTTTTGTTCATTAAGGAAGCTGCCCTTAATCTATTAGCATGCTGACGTAACGATAAATACGCATGAATTGAGTAGTTTATACAGTTTTTGTCGTATTAAATATGTTAATTTTTATTACTAATGTTTGTGCCTACCATTAACTAGACGTGAACATAAATAGCATAAATGAGAGATAGTAATTAACTGTAAATGTCAATGAATAATTTATAATAGATATATTGATTGAAAAATACTCGTTCTGAAACAAAATTAATTGGAAAGTATTGAGTGGCTTATGCTAACAATGTGAGAAACGAACATGAGACGGCATTAATCTTGCTGGTAACATAGGCGCTGAAATCATAAGTAAAGAACTATTAGCCAATTTGGATCGAACTAACTACATACCTTTTAGATCTTGATACAAAAAAACCCCCAACATCAAGATACTTCAAATCAGCCAATCACACAAAATCCTCCTATGATTCGGATAATCCCTATTCTTCATCTGATATTAATTCTGTAAAATATCTAGATGCAATTCCTTTGTATTATTAATCCAAACTGAATCTAACCCTAATAGTAATTAAATAATTTAAATCCGCATTGCGCTAGTAATTATAAAGTTCATTCATGCGATTTAGCATCACTGAACACAACATACGTCGTACATACGTATTTACGCATGTATTAATATTTGGTGTTACTATTAATGTATTTTTATGTACAAGATTTTTTTTTTTTAGCATTTATTTTTTTTATTGTTTCTTATTATTCAAATGTCTGACAAAGAAAATTTGCCAAACATTATCACAGATTTATCTGAAAAATATTCGAAAAAAATAGACACTTCATTAAATGAGGACATAGTACAAGATTTAAAAAATCCAGATGTTAATATCTTACATTCACCAAAATCACTTTCGAATAAAGAAAATAGTACATCATCACAAGATTTTATAAATGAAACTATTAATCAATTATGTAAAATATATCTAGAAGAAGAAAAAAAAGGAAATTATGATACATCAATTCTTAGTTCAATAGAACAATATTTACTAAGTAAGCAGCTAAATCCTGAAGAAGTAATTAAATGGTGTTTAAATAAACAAAACAATTCTATTATATTAAATATTCTTGGATATTGTTATTTACTTGGAAGATGGGTTGAAGCTGACAAACGTAAAGCATTCTCTTTTTATCAAAAATCTGCTGACCTGGGAAGTTCAACTGGAATGCACAATGTTGGATGTTGTTATTTATTTGAAATTGGTGTTGAAACTGACAAACATAAAGCTTACAATTATTATCGAAAATCTGCTGAAATGGAAAATCCTTACGGAATGAGTAGTCTTGGTAATTGTTATCAATGTGGTGTAGGTATTGAAAAAGATGAACATAAAGCATTCTTTTATTATAAAAAATCTGCAGAAATGGGTCATGCTCTTGGAATATATAATTTAGGTTATTGTTATCGAAATGGAATTGGTGTTGAAAGGGACGAGAACAGTGCATTCATTTATTATCAAAAAGCTGCCAATATGGGAAATTCTAATGGAATGAATTCGCTTGCATATTGTTATGAAAAAGGAATTGGTGTTAAAAAGGATAAAAACAATGCATTTATTCATTATAAAAAATCCGCTGACATTGGTCATACTGATGGAATAAATAATCTTGGATATTGTTATCAAAATGGAATTGGTGTCGAAAAGAATGAACATATAGCTTTTAATTATTATAAAAAATCTGCTAGTATGGGAAATTCTAGTGGAATGAATTCACTTGCTTATTGTTATGAAAAAGGAATTGGTGTTAAAAAAAACGAATTAATGGCATTCTATTATTATAAACAATCTGCAAATATTGGTTACGCTGATGGATTAAATAATCTTGGTTATTGTTATCAAAATGGAATTGGCGTTAAAATAGATCAACAAAAAGCGTTTATTTATTATGAAAAATCTGCTGAGATGGGTGATGCTAGTGGAATGTATAATGCCGGCCATTGTTGCCACGATGGAATTGGTGTAGATAAAGATGAACATAAAGCATTCAATTATTATCAAAAATCTGCAAATTTGGGAAACTCTAGTGGAATGAATGAAGTGGGCTATTGTTATCGAAATGGAATTGGTGTTGAAAGAGATGAAACTAAAGCGTTTATTTATTATCAAAAATCCGCTGATTTAGGAAATATTAGTGGAACATATAATCTTGGTTATTGTTATAAATATGGAATTGGTGTTGATATAGATAAACATAAGGCGTTTATTTATTATAAAAAATCTGCAGAAATGGGAAATGCTAGTGGAATAAAAGAACTTGCTTATTGTTATCTTAATGGAATTGGGGTTGAAATTGACGAATATAAAGCATTTATCTGCTTTAAAAAATCTTCAGAGATAGAAACTAACAAAAAAACATCTTAGACTAGCTAGTTCATTAAACAAAATTGTAATGTTAATAATTGAAAAAGAACCAATTTAATATTATAAGGGTTTTCGGGATAAACTTGGCATAAATTTCACATATAATATAATGCGAAATATGATCTTGCGCAAGAAAAATTGAATTGTATAATGTCAGATGTTTAGTTAACAAATCCATTTATAAATAAAATATTAATGTTTTGTTTCTAAGTTTAAATATGTAGTCGAGATTTTAAAATTCAAACTAATGCTAAGAACACATGGACTCTAATTTTAAACACTAACCCTAAATATTGGCCTACCCCAAAAGCTAAAATACAAAATAGCATCAAAATTTATTGTTAGTTAATTGGGTTGGAGTGGAGAGGAATGGAATGGAAGACCTCTACAATATTGTGATGATTTCCCGCCCCTGTAGAGAAAATAATTGATCTTGAACGATCTATCCCCCGTAAAAATTTAATTAATCAGACATTCGATCTTTAAAAATTTTTATAATAAAAAAAAATAATAAAATGGACTATTAATGACGTAATAAAATAGATACCTAATAAATATGACAAAATAAAATAGAGATTATTGCAAGAAAATACCAATCCAAATGACAAACGTAATATTTGTCTATTTCAGTATTTTCTTAAATTATAAAATATATAACTATAAAATACATAACTATTTATATTAACTAATTTTTTTTAGCAAATCCAGAATAAGTTTCGCAGTTTTCTGCACTTAAATTCAATTTTTGCTCTATTTGCAAGAGTGTTTTCTTACGATTGTATTAACATAAAAATAGGGTTTGTGGGTAGGTGTAATCAAAATAATTAGTACCCAAAAGATTTCAAATGAAATGATATGGATCCTGTTACAAAAAAAACTTGTACTTTCGTTTCTTATATGCATTATACAAAAAATAAAAAAATAGTGTGAATTCAAAATTTATTTCAAAAAAAAATTCCCAGTGAACTTCCTCAATACAATCAAGCTGAAGAAATGATTCTTCCTATATTTGTTGTTTATAATCTTCAAGGTGGAATGTAATTTACTTTTTATTGAACTCTCCAATGGTTGATGCATTAATCGTTCAAGAGCTCATACTCTTACTGACCTTTATTTAATAGTTCATTTTCTAATAGTAGATTATAAAAATCGGGAGGTAAATGTTTACAGCGAGTAACTGAAAAACAGATATTATTTTCTTTATGAATTAGTAAATTGAGGTTGATGCTCTTAAAATCAACACGTATACATTCTATTATTCATATATATTTGTTGTACATTTTTCATTTTTAGCGCCTAATAAATAAGGCTCCAGCCCTCTGAAGCGTCGTCGTTTTGCTAGTTTTATCAACCTTTTAATGAAAGCAAAAAAATCTAGTTTACTATTAATAAATATTGATTGAAATGAACAATATCAAACCCTTTAGGTTAATGTTTACAGATTATAATTAATTGTGATGTTACAGTACAAATTATAGGTGCAGAAATATTTGCATCACTGGGTTATATCCCATTGTAAAGACGTATTTAAAATGAGATATAACCAGTGACAACAACCGTGCTCCATTCATTTTACAGCGCTTTTCGAATTACTGTGTTCAGCAAATTCCATGTATCACGCTAGGAATCAGAATCTAGAAAAAATGACAACCTATGATTGCTAAAATTATTCTATAGATTTTTTGACCAATCATATATTGGATTTACAGTAATTTGCTGATCACAGTACAGTAATTTGAAAAGCGTGTCATTTTGTATATAAAACAATCACAATGAATTGTATTGCAAGCACGTGATATATTTATCATTAACTGGAAGCAAGCACTTGGCCAACAGTGCTAGATGTTAAACTTTATTAATGATTATTGAGAATATGCAGCGTACATCCGTGCAATTTATCAGTTATGTACAAACTGAGACGGAAAAAGCGTTTTCGTATTATTTGAAGTCGGCTGAAGCTGGAAATGCTATGGGAATTCGGAAAACTTTTATTTGCTACTATTATGGAATTGGCGTGGAAAAGGATGAGGATGAATGTTGGGAATGGTTTAAGAAGTAAGTTAATTTTTAATTTTTTTATTATAATAATTTGTAATTTCTTTATTTAAAATTAGATTTCTTACAATTTTTAATTATTAGGGAGTAAGTATAAAGTGCATTTTCAACAACCAATCTATCAGCAATTTTATTAATTTCATAAAAATTTATTGCTTGTTTGTTATTTTAGCCCGTGAGTATAAAGAATTAATAGATAATTTAGAAATAAAAACAAGTTCACAAAACAAGACCATAAATACTTATTTACCACATCGTAAAAATAATTTCATTCGCATTAATTTAGTCAGTGAGTATAAAGAACATTTAGTAATTTCTTGAAATAAAAAAAGCAAAACAAGTTCACAAAACAAGATCTTAAATACCTATTTACCAATCATTTATTTCATTCGCATTAATTAGTGAGTATAAAGAAGATTTAATAATTTTACTACATAAAAACAGCAAAACAAGTTCGTAAAACAAGTTCATAAATATATATTTACCATTCATTATGTACAAATCATTTCATTCGCATTAATTTAGTAGGCGAGCATAAAGAACATTTGATAATTTCTAGAAATAAAAACAGCAAAACAAGTTACAAACAAGATCATAAATACCTATTTACCAATAATTTATTTCATTCGCATTATCATTTCATTCAGCGGTGAGTATAAAGAACATTTAATAATTTTACGAAATAAAAACAGCAAAACAAGTTCGCAAAACAAGTTCATAAATACTTATTTACCATTCATTATGTACAAATCACTTCATTCGCATTAATTTGGTCGGTGAGTATAAAAAACATTGATAATTTCTAGAAATAAAAACAGCAAACAAGTTCACAAAACAAGATCATAAATACCTATTTACCAATCATTTATTTCATTCGCATTATCATTTCATTCAGCGGGTGAGTATAAAGAACATTTAATAATTTTACGAAATAAAGACAGCAAAATAAGCTCACAAAACAAGATCATAAATACTTAATTGCAGATTAGAAGATTATAAATACCATAGAAATCCTAAATGTGGAAAATGTGCACATTGTAATTAAGATAACACTCAACCAGCATGGTGACTGACATAACAACAAAGTGGACAAGTGGAAATAAATATATCGATGATTGCACTAAAGAATTTCAACTTAGAGCCTGGAATTATGAAAATGCGATTGAATGAATCCCATTTAATAAATTATCTGATGTTAAAAAAATTGGTAAACGAGGATTTGGTATTGTATATTCTGCAACCTGATTCGATGGCATACATAAAATTGAAGAAATTAAAGTTGATGGTGACAACTATTCCTACAAAAGAGCGCGTGAACCAATTAGCATCGTTGCATTCAAACCGTTGGCTAGTTCTGAGAATAATAACGATTTATTAAAAGAAGTAAACCAATTTATTATTGCTTTGATAATTTATCTAACAGTTTATTGAACTAATAAATCTGGTTAAATTTTAAGTTTAAAAGTCTTATGGAATGTAAAATAAATCATAGTAATCTCGCGATATATGGAATAACCCAAAACACAAAAACAAAAGAATATTTGATGGTCTTTCAATATGCTGATAATGGAAGTCTTCATAATTATTTGACAAAGAATTTTAGTGAGCTTATATGGCAGACTAAATTACAAATACTTGAAGATGCTGCGAATGAGTTAGTGATGATTCATGATGCTGCAGGATACATTCATGCAGATTTTCATAGCGGTAATATTTTGCAAGATAAACATGCTAATGAAAAAAACACGATCCTATATCGCAGATCTGGGTTTGTCTAGAAAGGTAAATGAGAATATTTCAACTGACGAAATTTATGGAGTTATGCCTTAATGTTGCTCCTGAAGTTTTATCAGGCGATAAACCGTTTGCAAAAGCATCAGATATTTATGGATTTGGTGTATTATGGCTGGAATGTCAACTGGTCAAAGACCTTTTCTTTTGATGGACGTAAATTTGATACTAAACTTTCAGTAGAAATTTGCAGGGGATTGCGACCAGAGTTTGCTTCTGGAACACCTAAATGTTATATTGAATTGGCTAAGAATTGCATGAATTCTAATCCACTAAAACGGCCTGATGCTGTGGATGTTCAGTAGGGTGAGGGGCACAGGGTTCTTGGGCATGCCCATGTGCATGCCCAGAGGCATGCCTTTAAGCTAGAAGGCATGCCCATTTCATTTGATATTTAAAAAGTATATATTAAGCAAACATATTTTCTAATTGGTTAATAATATTAACTATTCTAAAGATAATATTTATATAGTAAACACTCTATAATTGCATTTTATCAGAGAAAATTATATTTATAAAGATCTATATCTGGACTTTAATAAATTATTTTAAAGTTTTTTTTTGTACTAATAAATAAGATCTATATTATTTCATCAATAATTATTTTATATAAACAATTTAAGATTATTTTACAGATAATTAAGTTGCAGATAAGTTCAGTTTTTAAACAGTTTATATAAAGCTTTTTCTTTATAAATTATACTAATTTTAATTCTAATTCTAAATCACAATGATATAATTATTTGTTTATAAAATAAGTTGTTAATAAGATACAGTCATTGAAATAAATTTATTTATAAATTAGTATCTATAAAATAATCAAGTGGTTCTATAAGTTATAATAAAGTGTGTTTATAGAGGGTGCACTTATACAAGAATAGCTATATATAATTATAAGGGCATGCCTTTAGTTCAAGGCATGCCCAAAAATTTCACATGCCCCTCACCCTAATGTTCAAAATATAATAAGATTTTGATTGGCTAAAAAAAATAACCAGTTCAGAAGATAATGAAATTAAAAAGCAATTCTTGGATGCTGATAAAGTTATTAAATCATTGCCAATACCAAAGCATCCAATGAAATGTACACTAGCAAAATTATTAGCATGAAATTAATTTCAAAGGCAATTTCAATTAAAGAAGGTATTTTATTTTCAACTAATATATTAAATTTATGCTTTATTGATTTATTTAAAAATAATATATAGTTATTGGATGCGTAGCAGACAATAACTGGAGTTATTTGATAGGTGATTACAATTATATCATGATCTGCATGATCACGATATTATTGTTATACCTACAAATAACGGTAAGTATCTGACGTCAAATTTGATCTTGAGATGGCTGGGCCCCACAGGGCACAGCCATCTCACGATCAAATTCAATGCCAGATACGTCAGTTATTGGTGCGAAGCATTCAATAATGGTATTATCCGATACTCTACGGCGATCAGGATCCTGCTACAAAAATTAAGCTCAAACTAATGATGTAAACATGGATTAAAAATTTTTTATACTATATGAATTTTTTTACGCTTGACTTTTTTTCTCTTTCACTTTTAAATTGTTACTTGCAAAAAACAAATCCGTTTTTTGTTAGATCCAAAAAGCAAAAAAAATAAAATAAAACTAGATATCAAATATTTATAAACTAAATTGTAAGCCAACAAGCGACTAAATAAATGAAATTATTAATAGTACAATTCATACAAATACTCAAAAAGCAACAGCGAAGCAGGGTAGAATTTTAAATCTCGGTAGCCTAAAGTTGATTACAATTATGGTATTAAATCTATCACGAACGAGAATTTAATTATATAAACGAACATAATAAATTTTCAAGCAATTCTCAAGACAAGTAACAATTAGCAATATTCGAAAAAAGCTTTATTAAATATATAATTTCAACAGCATCAAAGTCTCTATCTTTGCATTATTTCGTTAAAAGGTTCTTCGAAAATAAATCTTTTATCGTATTCAGCACTATTATGTTCCAAGCTATTGGAATAAAAACTAACTATCGCATTTAGAATTATTGTGTTTAATATTTATTAAATTCTTATCGTTATAATATGAATTTTAAGTAAAGACTACAAAATAAAAAAAAATAAGAAAAAAGAAAAGAGCATTAGTTATTCACCGTAATTAAAACATAATAACAACAAAAATAGAAAAAATAAATAACAATTAACTAAAATACTTAGCTTGCAAATAAAGCTTATTCAATTATAAAATTTTAAACCCAGTTAAAAAAACCGTGGAACTATTTTAAGTATACTAAATACCAAATAACTCGATTTATTTGATAGTCCCGATCATATTAGAGTATCGGATAATGTTTGTTATTTGTTTCTTTAGATTTCTACATGATTCTACTCAAACAAGCTTTAAGTTACCAAATATTGAACATTTTTTTTGCATACAACCTGGATACTGTTAGTGTTCAAAGCTATAAATATATTGCAAAATTAGTGTCACAGCTGATGCTGAAATTGACTGATGCTGAAATTTGGGGTCCCGATTTGAAACTATAAACTCTGCTAAAATCCACATATACACTTTAAATATCAAAGTTATACCCAAATCCTACTCTAACTCTATAATACAAAAAGAAAAAACTTGCCAAAAATTTTAAATTTTCATATTAAAATAAGCAAATTTCACATCAGCCGATTTAGCATCAGCCACCAGAATTATTTTTTTTTGATTTGATTAAATAACAAACATTATTAAAAATAATATTACAAAATTGGTATTAATTGTCCGAAGGACACTCACAGGTAGAGCAATAGTACACCAGATGTCCATGTGTTAATAAATTCTGAATCCTGATTGGTTAGATCAGGTGTAATACAAAAAACAATAGATTAGGTATAACGTAAAAAATTGATTTTATATTTGATATATTACAGACGGAGCAATAGACCTGATGTCTGTTGTGTTAACAAATTCTAGATTCTGATTGGATAGATCAGGTGTAACATAAAACAATAGAAAACTGGTGCTTACTGGCTAGATTAGGTGTAATATAAAAAACAACTCAATTTTTATATTTGTCCTTCAGGCTTTCCATTTTCTTAATATAAATTCAAGGTTTTTAGTTCATGTATAGTGCGGGACACCTAAAGGCTTCCCAAACTTTAAAAGCAAATAGTGTTTAATATAAAAATAATATCAAAAAAATGGGCCACTATTTTGTAGTTTAACTAATTTACTACAACTTAGTAGCTCTAATTTTTTAAAACTTATTATATATTTTCAATACAGTATATATAAGTTTAAAAGTGTGCTATTTTTATATAATACAGAAAAAATTACCTCAAAATAGAACAAGTCATGTGTTTTGGCTCACTGCTATTGGTTAATTTTAAAATATTTTAAAATTAATTTTAAAAATTAATTTTAAAAATTAATTTTAAAAATTAATTTTAAAAATTAATTTTAACCAATCAAAATGCAGGATTTCAAAAAAACATCAAATTGATTATAAATTTTTGAAAATATGACAAGTCATATGACTTCTATCTTTAGGTGTCCTGCACAGTATAATTAATAATTTCAAGTTTTGACTGGCCAATTTTTACATAATCAACAACGTGACTATGTGATCAACCAATCACAAGAAAGTCTTCCTATAAGTTTGAACTTTAGTGTAACAAAAACAATGATGATCTATTATTAGAGGTAGTTAAAGCGGAGGGAAATTTTAACTGTCTATACGTAGGTGGTACAATCAATAAATATAATAATCAATCACATGCATATATTCAACCAATTATCATTTACACAAAAACTTTAATTATATGTTTGAAAAATAAATAAAAAAATTTAAAAATTAAATAAATAAAAAAATTAAATAAATTTAAAATAAAAAAAAATAAATTTAAATTAAACTAAAAAAAAAATAAAAAAATGTACATAATATACTGCATATATATTTGCAATTAATAGTTACTAATTATCTTTTTTATAATCAATAGCAACATAGTAATTTGTACATATAAGATCAGTTCCCAGACAATATTTATTTATAATGTTTTTTTTGACTTGTACAAAAAAAATATCTATTACTATGCAGTATTTTCAGATGATAAAATATTCTTCTAATATTGAGTTGTTAGCCTGTTTTTGATATTTTCGAGACAGTAAGCATATAAGTTGGTAATTCTATGTATTGGATATTTTGTTTAAGTAATGACTATGGTTTTAACTAAATGTAGTTGAAAAAATTATTAATAAATATACAATAAATGATACAATGATAAATAATACATTACCTTTTTTTTTATTTTTTTTATTTTATTTTTTTAATTCATGCTAAAAATTAGATTTAATGTATTTTCTAGTCTAGTTATAAAAACCACTACCTTTCTAGCACTACCTTTATCTTTAATGCTCCAATATTTGGTATGTAATCTTTTAGTAATCTTGTTTATAATATGTTATCTGTTTTCTATATTTTTTTCTTCTTTAGTTCACCCTGAAGCTAGTGTTAAAAAAAATTGTTAGACTAAAATTATTTAACAATCAATTACAAATTAAAAATTTTATTAAAAAGCTAATTATTGTAATTGCATAATTTGTGCCCTCTAATTAATATTTTTTATAATTAAATAACTATGATTGCAATCACAATCATATAATCATAAAAAAAGATTAATCAGAGGTTACAAATTATGCAAATTGCAATAATATAAAACCAATTAATCGATTAGTTGGTAATTGATTAATTGATTAGCCAGCTAATCGATTAATTGATTTTCAATTCATATCACTACCTGAAGATTCTATATTTACTAATTCTCAGCATTCATATACCTCAAAGCTGTTTTCCTAAATATTCTTTGATATATTTTTCAGGCTTTAGCAGTTAATAATCGATTAGTTTTGCAGATATGCTCATGAAATATATATTTGCAGGGTAAAATATATTTATTATAAAATGAATATCAACAACTAAGCGAAATAAGTCCAGGCACACCCTTGCCTTTTCTAACCTATCTATTACTATACTAGCCTCTTTTACAAGCATTGATTGCATAGGGTAAAAAAATTTATAAATTTCATTAATTATTTTGTTGTCAATACAATAAACTAATACTTTTTTTTGTATAAAAGTCAAAAGCAACACTTTTGGCATTGATTTATCTTTTACAATCGAGGAGAATAACTTTATATGATGCACTAATTAATCTATGTAAGTGTAATATTGTTCTTTTTAACTCACTATGATAAGATTTTAATGTGTTGGTAGATGTAACTTGAAACAAAAGTAGGAAATGCTGTTGTGCCCAAAGGGCCTATTAGTATGTGTTTTGTTCATAATTTTATTAAATATAGTTGTGAATAGCAGGAACCAGACAAGTACTAATTGCTTTTTGGACAGATTGTTTACAACCTATTTTTATTTTTTTATGCATAGCTTCTATTATAATTTGTCAGGTTTTATTTTTATAAATTTTCAAAATCCACATATGCATTAAATGGACAATGCAGTATAAAACTTCATACACTTGTTTTCCAACAGTAATACCAAAAAATACTTTTTATACTATTGTCCTTGGTGTTACTTTGATCGATTATAATTTAACAAGGAGCCCAATACCGATATCTATTTTGAATTAATACAGTGCTCTTGCAATAGTTTCACTATCCTCAGTACATACAAAAAAATGTGGACAGCTTTGCCAATATCCATGATTATCACAGATCTATAATGTAAAAAGCATCTAGTTGTGTTTGTTTGTCTTATGAGTGAAGTCCATTAATTTAAGCCATTCATGGTATTGAAGTTATTCTATCTGCCTATTGTTCATAAAAATAATACCTTCTGTGCATTTTTTTTTAGTAAAATGCTAAGACACATGAAAATGTTTAGTATAAAATCCTTCTTCTTTTAAATATAAAAGTGTATTAGATAAATCTATTCTAATATTTGCATTACAAACTAGATAAGAGTTCATAGAACACTGAATCTTATATCTGATATTCACTACCTTCCTTCATTTTAGATACTCAATACTATCATCTAACTCTAGATCATTTTTTGCATATTTTTTTATAGCATTGGTGATTGCCACTAGAGTATAATTCTTAATAGCTTTATTCACAACTAAAGTTCCAAATTGTACTTGAACATTTAACCATATCACTTTCACCCAAGATATAAATATAGTCCAGTGAATCTTTAAAACATTCAATCCAAATCATTTTGAAAGAAGCTAACTACATTATTTATTTTGGCTTTGCAAAGCCCAGCTGGTCAAATATTTGTTTTTCTATACTTTTCAATTAGAACATCTTCTTGAGTTTTGATATTTCATAAAGCGGCAAACATAAACCTTCTAGGAGTCACCATTTTAAGTTTATACAAGTCAAAGAGTGTCTATATATTCATGACCAAAGGCCACAAAATATTATCAAATTCATTGTTCTGTACTTCAAAGGGATCTTTTATATTAAAAAAAGGAAACACAGCTTAGTATTACTAGGGCCTGTGATTTTATTCTCTTTATCCATAACCACTGTAAACAATGACCAATCTACTTAAAAAAAAACTATAGAATTTTAAAAAAATAAAGAAATATTAAAATATATTTTTTTCTAAAGAAAAAAAAAGCTTTGCTTAAAATCTTTTCTTTATACCAAAAAACTAATTCACTTCAAATCATGTAAAAAAAAATTGCTTTGCTTAAAACTTAAAGAATTGCTTTACTTAAAATCTTGTAACAAAAAAAATTTCTTTATGTAAAGTCTTATTATAAAAAAATTGGTTTGCTTATAATCTTGCACAACAAAACAGGAAAAAAACAATGTATAGTACTATAGTACCATGGTAATATAATTATCTTTGATTATCATAAATACCACGTGATCAATATCTGTACACCTCAACACATGACATGTAAACAATCAAAATTTCCTTCTACTATAACTGACCTCTATTATTAGTATAACCTGTTTGATATACATAAATTAGCTAAGGATCAACAAGCTAATTTCTAAAATCTAATTTTAGATCGCTTTTATTTATATGCAGCATTTAGAAAATAGGCATAGACAAAAATTTTATTATGTAAATTAATGCTTTAAATAAAAAAATATGTAGTCAATTGCATGCTTTATTTAACTCATTTTTGCAAAAAACACTATAAGCCATGTTAATTAAGCTCCTTATATCATAATTTATTAGTGTGCAAAAAGAATTTAATATTTGTAAAAACTAGAATATATTTATACTTATAAAATATACGAAGAAAAGTTTTAATATAGTGCAGGACACCTAAAGGCTTCCCAAACTTTAAAAGCAAATAGTATTTAATATAAAAATAATATCAAAAAAAATGGGCTGCTATTTTATAATTTAACTAATTTACTACAGCTTAGCAGCTCTAATTTTTTAAAACTTATTATATATTTTCAATATATATGAGTTTAAAAGTATACTATTTTTATATAATACAGAAAAAATTATCTCAAAATGGAACAAGTCACATGTTTTAGCTCACTGCTATTGTTAATTTTAATAATTGATTTTAAAAATTAATTTTAAACCAATCAAAATGCAAGGATTTTAAAAAAACATCAATTTTGATTAGAAATTTTTAAAAATGGAACAAGTCACATGACTTCCACCTTTAGGTGTCCTGCACTGCACTTTAAAAAAACAAAATACAACTCTTTCCAATAATCACTTGGACCAACTTTTCCAAATATCGACCTGTAGAAAAATTTATAGTTAATGTATAAAATAATTTACAAAACTTCTCTTTATGAGTGTCTGGGATACGAGTTCAATCTGGGAATAACTAAAAAAGAGATGAAAATGACTTTCTTAGCCTTGGCTCCCTGTATAAAGCTCAAGAACTATCGAACGTAGTTAGCTATAATATAGCTGGAGGTATTTGTCAATATAACTTAAATCTTGGTTTAAGTTATAATGTTAATATATTATTCTATAAACTACAAAACTTACATAGTATTAAATCTATAAAAACAAGTTGGTCTCTCTGGCACCTTCCTCATCCCTTTGATTCTTTTGAAATTTTGACAAAGTGGGCATTTTGGTTTACCCCACCAAAAGATCAGCAATATTTACCACTTCCAAATTAGAAATACGGCTACCATATTGCAGTGTTGTCACTTGGACACTTTTTGGACATTTTGAACATTTTTTCAAATTAAAATTACTTAAAATTTTATTAAGATAATCTATTTTAATTTTTTCACCAATGAGTCCAGCACCTAAAAAAATATCTAATTATATATTTTTTTTAAATTACTTTATTGATTAGTTAAACATGGAACATAGGCTTGGACGATTTTGAACAATTTTGGACGTTGAACAAAGTACATAATATGGACACGTCCAAGTGACAACACTGCTATATTGGACTCAAGTCACCAATAGATTTTGGTTTTACTAAAATAAACAATGAATGACACATGTAATTTCTTGAAGAATTCACCAAAATGAAATTTCTTTCTAAAGGTTCCTTTTTTTTAGCTGTAGTGTATTATATATACTTCTCTGCAATTTAGATAGAGTTTTTTGCTAGTATTAGTTTTTTCCTTCATATATATGATAAGTTAAATTAGATAGAGCAAAGACTTCTTTATTTAGTCTCAAATAATTTTACAACTCTACACAGGTTAAAGTGACTGTCAGTTACATTCCCATAGGGTTTTATGTACTTTTATTAAACTTGTTTTTTCTTTTTTCTTTCTTTTTCTTTTCCATTCTCTTATTTATTATTGACATCACCCTTTCCCCTGTTTTTTCTTTTTTCTTCTTCCTTTTTTTTTTAGTTTAGTTTTTTTTTTCTTTTTCTTTTTTCTCTTTTTTGAAAGTTTGATGTAATTCCAGTAATTCAGGTTACTGGTATGGTATATCGCATTTGAGCACTTATTTAGAAGTAGCTGAATGATGTTAGGTTTTATTAGTTTTGAAAATTATATCAAACAATAACAATATAATATATAAATATTATTTTAAAAATTTCAAATAAAACTGTAACAAGACTTGCCAAAAAGGAAAAAATATTTTCAAAAAAAATGTGAGCACATTTGATTAAAAATCTTTAATTTGCTTTCTAATATATTATAAATTTTAAATAAAGGGTTTTTAATTAAAAATTTATATTATGCAAAATGTAAATTATATTGTATAATAAAAAAACTATATATTTCTCTCTAAGTATGTTAGTTTGTTCTATTAACAAAAGGTTCAATCTTTAAAATTTTATCAATAAGCACATCAGAAAAGTTAAGTCTTATTTCATATTTATGATACAAATAAATACAAAATCACAAAGTACGTTCTATATAGATCTATATAAAATTTTATATAAAGTGTCACAGGATATAATGCGATATTTTACATAATGGGTAATCATTTAAAATATATTGCACCACATTTTAGAAGACAATTAATTATGCATAATCGACAATGCATAATTGACAATTATGATTGACAATGCATATCAGCAATTCACAAAAGATTCACCATACAATTAATTGTGCATAATTGATCATGCACGCTTGGGTTCGGCTTATAGCAGAATGATTTAAAAACCATACAATCTATCATATAATATACATATAATAATAGCATTGTAGATAGAGTATTGTATGATTTAGTCTTGTAGTTTTCATAAAATTCTATAATATTAGATTAGCGATTTGCATAATATTTATAAAGTATAAAAGAAGGATGTTTTAGCTCTTCTACTAAGCAGAAATCTTCGAATTAGCTTATAATTAAATCTACTATAAATATTAGTGTTTCAATCCGTATCTGATCAATTCAGATGGATCCGATAATTTGGATTAAATACGGATATCAGTATCTGATAATTTTTAAGGATAGATCCGTAATGCATTACGGATTATGGATAAGGATTATCAAGATTATAATCCTAGATATCTTTTGTGTGATTGGTTGATTTGAATTAACTTCAGTAGTAAGCTTAATATATGAGTGTTGCCAAGGAAAAGTAGCACCTCAACTTTTTCTCTTGGCAGCACTCATATATGGATTGACTAAAAACACAGAAACAAATTGAATATTTGTATTTCGATATGCTGTTAATGGATGTTTTCATAAGTTTTAAGAATGAAATACTGAAATTTTAACAAATTAAATTAAAACTATTTGACTATATTTCAGAAAATTTGAACAAGATGATGGCATTAATAAAAGTCTGCAATTTTGTATTTCGATCTAGGATTGTCTAAAAAGACAAATGAAATGTTTCGGAAGGTGGTATTTATAGTGTTTTTTTCCATGTCGAATAGAGATTTTATTAAGACAAGGTTTACATCTGCTAATATTTATGGCTTCGGAGTTATTAGTCATTATGTTATCAGTCCGAATGTTAAATCCAAAAATTATAAGCAATATCAAATAAACACCTGTAAGCAATAGATTTTTATGCATTTAATCATTTTAACCTAACAGGGTTTTAATGCAATCAGAAATAAATAAGTTAATCAAATGAATAAAGACATTGCAGGTTCTTGCACAGCATTACTTATGCATAGGATAATCCTTATAGCTACAGTTAAGTTAGTAAAACATATAGAATCCGAATTGAATAATTGAATCCGGATTTACCCAAATTCGGATTGTTATCTGGAAACACCAAAGACGATCTGAATTTAATCCAAATGGCTCTTAGAAATTAGGATCGAAACACTAATAAATATAATATATTAAGACTATACTTGCACACAATCTATTTTTATCTTAAATGAGTTAAATCACCAAGTCATATTTCTGGTGAGCTGCCTTTTATTTATCATTTTGTATCGTAACCACAAGCTTTAACATTTCTTCTCGTAACATTTGGTAGTGGCTGTGAGATCAGAACTTCTAACTTCAAAAATTTAAAGCAATTTAAATATTATTGTAAAGATTAACACTAAACAGTTTAAGGAATTTATGCAATGATATCTAAAAAATTAAACTCCAAAGAAAACAATTATGTCCGAATTAAAAGCTTCTTTGGCACTGAAAACAAGGATCCCATTGAATGGTTTGATGACTCTGAACATGCAGTGAAAACTAATAATTGGAATGGAAACTGCAGATTACAAATTGACTTGGGTTATTTGAAAGAAGTAGCAGCTGATTGGTATAGGAAAGTGAGAAATAGCATTATGTACTGAAAAACTGAGTAAAGATGACAAAGAGAGAAAAAAATTTTTATCATCTCCTGGTAGAACAGTTCGCATCTCTGGAGAAACAACATCATTGGCAAATAGAACCAATTTTCTGACTCAATAAGATCATGAAAGAGTGGATATGTACTGTATGCCAAAAAATTTAAAAGATTACTCAATTGTGTGAATACTAACAATTGTTTCCAGATGTATATATAGTAAAAATAGTTTTACCGTAAGTAGTTTGAAGGGTATGAATGCTGCTTTAGTCACTGTTGCTGCACTAAAAAGTTTAAGCAAGGCCATAACTGCAGCTAGAAGAGTTGAAGTGGGCAATTACTATGGTCAGCATAATTCAAAAATGGCAAAACAATTAAAAATGAAGAACGAGTTAAGTGATATAAAGAAGAAAATGATGATATGGCGCTAAATTATACAGCACTAGCACATAAATAGAATAAGTCTGAAATAGAGGCCAGTCATTGATGCAAGTAAAAAGAATATAGTATTACAACTGTAAAGAGATAGGACATTATAGCAGAGATTGCCTATCTGAAAAAAATAAAAGAATAATAAACCCAGAAATAGTAGAAGACAATGGAACCAGACTAAGCCATTAAATTATTGCAAAATAAGTTAAGATAACTATGGGCAAAGTAGAAAAATATATAATATTGAGAATAAGCCTGTAGCTTCCAAAAATTTAAAATGTTCCGTTAACTCTAACTAGAACAACTATTTAAGAAATAGGAAGATGGCCAAGACTTATCCATAATAGAGCAAATTCTACAATATTCAAATCAGAGAAAGAATTTGGCCAAAATACTAAAAAGACCTTTGCCCCTATGAGAAACAAATTTCATGAATTTCAAAGAGATACCACTACTAGGTGCTACATTAGGATCTGAAATAAACCAATTTTAGCTGTTTTAGATTCAGGAGCAGCTATGAGCATTATATTCAAGAGGTTACTTAATACAATTAGCTTGAAAATTGATGAAGAATTGGTAATGGTAGTCATTATAGAAATGGATGCTAAAGCAAAGACTTTAGGCAAAGTAAAAAATATTAAAATTATAGTACAAAATATAGCTATACCCATCTCATTACAAGTGTTAGAGTCATTGGACAACACTTTGTTGTTAGGAACAGATTGGTTTCAGAAGCCAATGCACACAGAAGCCAATGCACATATATATTTTGACAAACAAAAATTATGCCTGCACTACCTCGATCAATCAGTCGAAATACCAATATCAAAATAATGGAGTTGAGACTAGAGATGGGCACCATGTGCATGATGCATGCATGCATGCATGCATGCGCATGGTCTAAGCAATTTAACACCAATATGCCCATACAAAAAAAATAATTGATAATAAATAACTTGATGATTAGAAATCTCTTCGTGTAGTGATTATAATTTTGCTACCAAAATAACTATCTTGGTGTGACTAGTGCTTCTAGATCTAGTTCAGGTCTGGTCCAATCTGAGTCTGATCTGGAATCAGACCAAACTCAGACTCTAAAATTTATTAATTTCAAACTTCAGACCAGACTCAAACTTAAGTCTGCAAACTAACCAAATCTGAATATTTTTATATGTATTTTTTTGTGCTGATCAAGCTTACTTAGTACATAAAGTTAGAATTAATTAGTAAAATTTTGTGAAACATAAGATTTTATAGAATTTTATTAATAAAATTTTACAAAATCTTAAAATTCGCAAATTTTTATTAATTAATTCTAACAAAACGCACTAAGTAAACTTGTTCAGCACCTAAAAATACATTAAATCGGCAGGGTTGTTTTTATTTTACTTGAAATTTGGAGAAAAGATGCATAATTTTGGATTTTTGATCAAAAAAGTCAAATTTAAGCATCTTTTCTCCAAATTTCAAGTAAAATAAAAACAACCCTGCCGATTTAATGTATTTTTAGGTGCTGAACAAGTTTACTTAGTGCATTAAGTTAGAATTAATTAGTAAAATTTTGTGAATCATAAGATTTTATAGAATTTTATTAATAAAATTCTATAAAATCTTATAATTCACAAATTTTTATTAATTAATTCTAACAAAATGCACTAAGTAAACTTGTTCAGCACCTAAAAATACATTAAATCGGCAGGGTTGTTTTTATTTTACTTGAAATTTGGAGAAAAGATGCATAATTTTGGATTTTTGATCAAAAAAGTCAAATTTAAGCATCTTTTCTCCAAATTTCAAGTAAAATAAAAACAACCCTGCCAATTTAATGTATTTTTAGGTGCTGAACAAGTTTACTTAGTGCATTTTGTTAGAATTAATTAGTAAAATTTTGTGAATTATAAGATTTTATAGAATTTTATTAATAAAATTCTATAAAATCTTATGATTCACAAAATTTTACTAATTAATTCTAACTTAATGCACTAAGTAAACTTGTTCAGCACCTAAAAATACATTAAATTGGTAGGGTTGTTTTTATTTTACTTGAAATTTGGAGAAAAGGTGCTTAAATTTGACTTTTTTGATCAAAAAACTAAAATTATGCATCTTTCCTCCAAATTTCAAGTAAAATAAAAAATAACTTAGCCGATTTAATGTATAATGTATTTTAGGTGCTTAACGAGTTTACTTAGTGAATTAAGTTAGAATCAATTAGTAAAGTTTTGTGAATCATAAGATTTTGTAAAATTTTATTAATAAAATTCTATAAAATCTTATGATTCACAAATTTTTACTAATTAATTCTTACTTATTGCACTAAGTAAACTTGTTCAGCATCAAAAAATACATATAAAATATTTAGACTCAGACTAGTCTGCAGACTTCTAACCAGATTAGCTATAATGCATAGAACATGCATGCATATATGCATGCATGCATGCATGCAGTATACCATGCGCATGCATGGTGTAGAAAAATACCATTTTGCCCATCTCTAGTTGAGACCCTTACTCCGTATCAAGAAGGTGACGAATATAAAAGTAAAGGAGGTAATACTTTTGACAAGCTCGAATACAAGGATAATGATTGAGTAGAAGAGGTAGAGAACCGGTTTGTAGAATGGCCTTTAACAATAGAAGAAACCCTGCTTTATATCTTACAAGTATAGAAGAGGTACTTGTCAAGGATAATGTTGTTAGGGAAGAAAAAACAGTAGAAAACCAAATTTTGGAGCTTGTAAATAGTAAAGGCCTTACAAAATTCAGAAAAAACAAGCCCAAGAATTCTTGTTAGCCAGAAAAGATATGTTTGCATGAGGGCTTGACAAATTGGGTTGCACTAACATAGTCATGCACATTATTAATACAGGTAATATAACCCCAATTAAACAATTATACTATAGGATAAGATTTAAAGAAAATGAATTTATTAAGCAAGAATTAAGAAATGGGACTTATCTGTGAAGCAAACAGTCCATGGGCATCTTCTGTTGTTATTATACCAAAAAAATGGTAAACTATATTTTTGCATAGATTATTAAAATTAAATTTCATAACAAAAAGGAATTTATACACTCTACTCTATATAAATGACCTTCTAGATACTTTTGGTCATGCAGAGTGGTTTTCAACTCTCGATTTGATGAGTGGGTATTGGCAGATAGGATTAAGAGAAGAAGATAAGGAGAAAACTACCTTTACTACAAATATGGCACCTACGAATTTAATGATACTGTTTGGGCTTGTAACCCCTGGGAATGTTTTAATATCTAATAGACCAGGTACAATGGGAATGTATAGGGGAATATGTAGTTGTATATTTGGATGACATAACTATTTATTCAAGCACATATAAGAAATATTTAAAACATTAGAAATAGGTTTTAATAAGTTAAAAGGAGCGAAGTTGAAATTAAATTCTGAATAGTATAGATTTTTTTGCTCCAAAATCTAGTATTTAGGACATGTAATTAATGCATTTACTAATTTTCACTCACCTTTTCTATTGGCCGGAGGTAAATCAAATCTCCGATTGGACAGCCACTTATCACATGCATTATGTGGCTAATACCTTCGTCAGATTGGTTGATTCCAGATAACCTTTGAGTAACTTTCAAGAACATTAACAAGGACGTTTTACCACTACTTCACCCAGGTACTCTCAAGTAACTTTCGAGATATTTCACCCAGTTAGCTTTAATATGTAACGGTAAACGTTTTACTAAAAAGTCAACATTTCTAGCTGTAAATGAACAATTTATAACTTTAGACGAATAATCTCTAGTCTTGGATGAACGTTAATACTGTAATATCGATGAAAAGGCTTTTAAAAAAATCTGAAGCAAGTACTTATTATTTGCATAAGATATCTATCTCAAGCCGTAAGTTTAAATATCTTTATTATAAATTTATATTCTCTGAATAAAAGTATCATTAAATAATACTCTTAGCCTTTCATTTCGTATTATAGAAACTTATATATAAACTGAGTATATAGTCAAATAGATAGTTTGTTTAATTGGCAGTGTAATGAAAGGTGGTGGTACGTACATCTCTAGTAGTGACTTCCGGGTTAAATACAATATGTAGTAATACGGCTTTAATAATGTTTAAAAATAAAAGTACAACTGTATTTATTAAAATATATAAATTAAAAGGCAAAGCTTACAATTATTCGTGTATTTAAAATTTTAATTATTTAATTGTTAATGATTATGCGACAAGAAGCAAAAAATAAAAAATAAAAATTTGATTTTTAAATCTCATTTGTGATGCTATATATTTCTCATTTGTGATGTTATCTATATTTATTATTCATAGTATATTTTATTTCTTCTGTGCTTTATAATAATAGGTTTAAATTATGATAATTTTACTAAATAGAATTTTAATTTAATAATAATTTCGCCAAATCGAATTTTTTATTTAATTTAATTACAATTAATTGCATACTGCATATCGATATATTATACGTCTGATTTTAATTTTAATTTCTATGCATTTAGAAGTAATTCAGCATTTAATCGTTTTTCCCGTTATAGTAAAGCTTTTAAATTTTGTTAGGTTAGACTATAGATTTAAGCAAACTTGTGAAATAAATGGCTAACGATAATTTGGTAGATACAGAGGTAAATGCACAAATCGATTTTTTCTTTTCGCAGATGGCACAAATATTTCATCAAAGTGATGCAGATTGGTGTCGTGCATTTAGACAGTATTGAATGTATACTTTCTTAAAAATAAAATATGCACATAATTCATCCAGTTAGAGGAAAATTGATCCCGTGTAAAACTGATGAATCTTAAGATACAAAGAGACCTCTTTGCATATATTTTCTTTAAAAAAAGTCTATACAACTTTTCAATGCATATACTGATTTGGTTCAAAGTAACACAATAAACCGATATCTAAAAAGTATGCCGAATTCGTGAGGAAAGAAAAAAAAAAAGGATTAAAGATAAAAATTAAAAAATAAAATACAGCAGGATAGAAAAATAAATATGGCAGGATAGAAAATTAAAATACTTCCATTGCATGTAAATTTATTGATTGAATAAATAGACTAGATTAGAAGTTCTTCCAATTAATAGTGCCTAAAATTATAAAAGAAATGGTTGTAGAGTTAAAATCATCTTCGAATTAACAAAGTTTTTTTTTCTGTTTAATCAAATTCTAATGCATAATATCGATCCTCTCAAGTTTTTCAAATTACTTTCGTGAGCAACATAGTTACTATTAACAACGTATAACCATCGAAAATTAGTGAAAAAGTTTACTCAGTAAAACTAGAATCTTATTTTCAAAAGCTTTCAACTCATATCATGTCATTATTGCCAATTGATATTGATGTGATTTTTGGCATCAATGAAGAATCTGATATAGAAATTAGTGACCATGAACTTGATGAAACTATTGATAGAATCATGGACACAATGGATGGTGTTGGGGAAATATGGGAAATGGAAGAAGATAACGAGGATCCTCAAGATTCACAAAATAAAGTAAAATCTAAAACATATTATATTCCTGTTGATAGTTATGAAGAATGGATAAAAAATTTTGAAAAAGCAGGACTTAGTTATGACTGGCATGAGCATAAAGCAGGTTTTGGTCAAAGAAAAAAATAAATGAACAGAACGATGGCATTGCCATCGTTACGGGACATATGTTAGTGTCACTGGAAAAGATCTTAATAAAAAGTCATGGCTCGCACAAAAAGAAACAAAAAAGTGTGGATGTAAAAGTTATATCCAAGTTGCACTTCCAATTAATTCAAATACAGTTACCTTGCGGCATTATCATAAACACAACAACCATCAACCTGGCCAGCTATCAGATTTATGTACACTCCCATTAGGGCAGTGTTATTAATCACCTGATTATTTTTTATCAGAGGCCTACCCCCCTCCCTCTTTCTTAATATATAAATAGTCAGGTTCTTATATATAATTTCAACTTTTTTTACCCCCCTCCCCTCTAAAAAATCACCTGATTTTTGTTACTCCCTTATCTGATAATATTTGGCATTTCATTAAACAATGTGCTTTAGAAGGACTTGATACTTACAGCATACAAAGGCTTTTATGGCATCGAGGAATTGAACTTCAGGATCATGTACAGCTTATAGAAAATGTTCGTGATAATAATGACTCTAAAATATCTAGTCATTATGGGATGGGCTAGTAACAAAAGATGATATTTATGCTATCGTGTATAATACAATGAAAATGTGTACCTACCTTGATGATGATGAACTAAAATCTCTAATTAAGTGGCAAGAAAAATTAAATTGCGCAGGCAGTTGTTGTATGTTTACTAATAACAATAATGAAGACAAGGTGTTTATGTTTGCTTTTCAAACAAAAAAACAAAAAGAATTAATGAAATTCGCAAGAGTAGTATACCCAGATTGTACACACGGGTTAAATCAGCACGGATATTATCTCTTCACACTAATCATACGACACCCAGCAACAGGAAGTGGATACCCCGTTGCATTTTTAATAAGTAAGTATAAGAAATCAATTACATTAATAAATTGGCTTGAATTCTTAAAAGTCAAAAAAGAGGAGTGGAACCCAGATATTTTTATGATCAATGATATGGGTGAGGAGATTAAGGCTGTTGAAGAGTGCTTCGCCAATAGCACTGTATTATTATGCCACTTTCACGTATTGCACTCTTGGCGCAGAAATTTAAATCATAATCGTGATGCAAATAAAGATCTATATAAAACAGCCATTTGGGAAGACCTTTGGCGGTTAATAAAAACTGAGGGGTGGAATGATGAAGAGGCATTAAAGCAAGTAACTGAGGCAATTGAGAGATAGAGAAAAATGGGTATTGAAACTGCAAATAAATTTGCAAACTATTTTGAAAGATGGTGGAAGTCAAAATATGACAAATGAAGGTGTGCTTAAGAGGAACTGCCAGATACATGATGGATACAAATAACTTAATAGAGGCATTTCATCGTAAATTAAAATATATGTATATGAGAGGGCGGCCCAAACGACGCCTTGATGGCGAAGTATACCTTCTTATAGAAATAGTATTTTGCGATTTAGATTTCTCTGTTTTTCTAGATGATTTAAATATTGGAAGGATGAACCCATGGTGGAGACAACAACGAATTCGGGAAATTGCAGGAACAAAAATTAATCAAAATAATATCTATATCATTAGTTCAGGTACCTGGATTATTCATTCTGTAACTAATGCTGATGTCGAATATTCTGTTCGAAACAATGATAATGAGGACAATTTAAATATTACCTCATATGTTTGTACTTGTTGTAATTTCAGAGTACGTCAATTGCTATGCAAGCATGTATTCGCAGTGCTTAGTTGGCCTCAAGTCTCTGAAAATAGTGAAGAAAATAATTAACCTGCTCAACTTCAACAATTTGTAGAGACTAACATTCTTGGTTCTTCTAGCTCTCCTTATTTTTCTGTAAACCATAAAGATAAAAAAAATATGAGTTTGAAAAATTACAAGAAGAACTTGCAGCAATTGCTGCAGAATGGAAAGACCATAGTAGTGAGGATATCCATAGTCTACACTCAACTCTTCAACAAGAGTCCAAGTAGAGAGGGCAAGAGTCGCAAGAGTTGTTGCTGTTCCAGAAATTATAAGTGATGATGAGTTGGAAACTTCTAATATTGCACCAAAGAATGTGAAATTTAAAAAGCAAAATAGATATTAAATAATTTACTTAATGCTCTGCATTCTCTGTGAGCTTTAATAAGATTTAGTTCTTCATATTCGTTCATCCAACAAACAGGTCCTTAATAATTAAGTGTTAAAACCCCATTAGAATAGATTTAGATTTCTAACAATTATTTAATTAAGTCTTTTCTCCAAGTAAATTCTTCAAAGTAGTGCTAAATTAAAATTTTAAAATTTCAATAAAAAGGATAAAATATATAAAGTTTGGTTTTTTTTTGTATTTATGTGCGTACTCTAAAGCACATAGTAGAGCCAAAGCCTTGAAAAAAGAGGCATGGTAACTGATCTTTAAATGTTACGCCGAGTGCAATCAAGTCTTGGAAGGTAAAAAAAAAAAAGTCAGTTTAATATAATAGAAGTGATTTAAATATTTTTAGAGCGACTTAAATATTTTTAGAAAATTTTTTAAATATAATACATGATCAAATGATCAATAAATTCTTTTTTGTTAAAGATAGCGATAGTAAGACAGCAATGTAAAACGGAAAGGCTATAATCTGAATAATTTGCTATCGCTATCAAAAAAACTTTAAATTTTTTGCTAACTTTGTAGTATGAAACCTGTAATTACTGCTATCCAATCAGGGATTTGATTTACCTCCGGCCAATAGAAAAGATGAGTGAAAATTAGTAAATGCGTAATTAATAAAGGAGTAAGGCTGGACGAAGCCAAAGTTAAGAAAGTGGAGAATTTTCCAACACCTATGAATTTAAGACAACTAAGGGTTTATAGGTCTAGCCTCATATTATAAGAGATTTGTAAAAGGGTTTGCAAAAATAGCATTACTTTTACACAAACTATTAGAAAAAGGGCGCCCTATAATTGGACAGAGAAAACAACATGCATTCAAAACCTTAAAAAGGCACCATATTATAACCCCTATCCTTTGTTATTCAACTTTAATACAGATGCTTCTGGTAATGGACTAGATACCATACTATTCCAGAAGGATGAAGACAATAAGAAGTATGTTGTCGCTTAGGGAGCTTCCAGAAATTATGTAATTTTTGGGTGGGTGGGTGAGGCCGCCAAAATATCAGGTTATATAATTCTGGTCAAAATTTTATAATCTCACCAAAATATAAAATTATAAAATTATTGATAACTTTTGATCTACTAGGTCAATTTAGATGATTTAACTACCAAAATGCTCGATCGATGAGACGATTCTAACAAGCCCAAAATTGTTAAAATCTAATCACAGGATTCCAAGATCATTCAACTTTTGTGTAATTTTAATAGTGATTTTTTAGAATCACTAAGTAAATTTCTTTAACATTGAATAACTTTTGATCCACTGGTCCATTTTGAATGATTTAACTACCAAAATGTTTGTCTCAGTGAGATGCTCTAACAAGCCTAAAATCGCTAAATTCCAATTACAGGATCCCAAGATCGATAAAGATTTGTATTGTTATTAACAATACAAATCTTTGTAAATCTTGTGATCTTGTGATTGGAATTTGGCGATTTTGGGCTTGTTAGAATCGTCTCACTAAGACAAACATTTTGGTAGTTAATCATCCAAAATGGACCAGTGGATCAAAAGTTTTCAATGTTAAAGAAATTTACTTAGTGATTCTAAAAATCACTATTAAAATTACACAAAAGTTGAATAATCTTGGGATTCTGTGATTAGATTTTAACAATTTTGGGCTTGTTAGAATCATCTCGTTGAGACGAGCATTTTGGTAGTTAAATCATACAAAACAGACCAGAGGATCAAATGTTATTATCAATTCAAAAAATTGGACATTGTTAGCCTTAGAAAATTTCACATTTTCAACTATAACTTTTGATCCAAGAATGCTGGCTTTATGAAACAACCACCATTGGATTCAGCTCTTCGAGACGATTCTAACGAGCTATAGATCATGTGATTCTGATCACGGGATCACGAGATCGGAAGACATTTGTGTTGAACTATTAATAGAACAAGATAGACAAAAAACTTAACCTTATTAGGCAATAATACTGCGTTCAAAATCTAACGAATCTAAAGGATCTAAAGGATCTAAAGGATCTAACATATCTTTTATATCTTTCATATCTTTCATATCTTTTATATATATTATATCTTTTATATCTTTTATATATAACATATCTATTAGTTCCACATTATATTAGTACTATAAATAGCTTTTAAATTGAATTTGTATATCTTTATTGTAATAATTTATACATATAATTTCTCTATATAAGCACTGTCTTCTGCCCTTTGTAAAAGTCAGTGTACGAAAGAGTATGAAGTAGGAATAGTAGATAGTTAGTAGATTAGTGTCTTCATACACTGGAATATAATAAAGATACAATTCTTAGTATCCTCATATACTATTAATTGTTTGCCTCTTTGCCTTAATACATAAATCACTCAAAAACCTCTTTGTTAAGTCCCATTTGGACGCCATAAACCCTAAAGCTGTCAAGTTATAGTCGTCATACTATAATCAGCAGTCTCCTGAAGTTCTGGAAGAGGTGAATTTCCAGGTTGACAATTTGGTGGTGACTGTGAGATACTTTCTCCATCCCCGCACTGTATTTTGAGAACCTGAAAATTGGATTTTTGACTTCGTGGAAAGTTTGCCACTAGGAAAAGTCAATTGATTTTGCTCCGTTTGAGCTGAAATTTTAACTATATACTCTTTGGAAGAGTCCGCATATTTTCTACTAAGCTTATCTTAGGACGAAAACGCTATTCTGAACCAGAAATCCTCGTGACGGCATTTTCTCTCTCTAAAGATTTGAAAAGAAAGAAACGATTCCCACTAAGTAAAGTCGATCAATTTTGATCTGTTTAAGCTGAAATTTGGAACACATATCTTTTGGACAATTCCGCATCTTTTCTACTAAGCTTATCATAAGACGAAAATCCCATTGGAATTCGTAAATCGAAGTGACGGATTTTTCCTCTTCTCTAAAGATCTGCAAAGAAAAGTTTCTCTACGATCACGTTACACCAAACGAAATCAATCATTGTGAGATAACCTGTGACCTAAATTTCGCGAGTTATACACTGTTAGAATCAGAAGAACCTCAGGAACATTTTTCTATTAAGTGACAATGCATATCTACTTAGTAAAATTTTATGATATTAACAAATATTAAAAATGTCCTACTGGAAATCACCAAAAGTGACGAAAAATCAATGGAAGTATGAAGAAACATACTATATAAATCAAACCACAAATCAAAGACAAACCCAAAGACGCCACAAGAGAAAAGAGACCCTTGATGAAAATCTAAAAGTAAAAGACCTAGGAAATGAATGTGCAAGATTATATGCAACACTTACTGATGAACAAGCTTTAGAAGTCCAAGAAATTGTTGATGAAACCTTTGGAAATCTAACTTTTGATACAAACCAAATTTTTGAAGTGCTAAAAATTTTTCAGAAAATATTAATTGAAGTCAAAACAGATTGTAAACCAAATTATAAGGAAGATATTGTATACTTACCCTCATATATTCAGTTAACTACAGTTCCAGCCAAGAAAAACTCTTCCTCAATAACACCAACTACAAGAGCTTGCCTACCAGAATCAGACTATGAAGCTGTAACTGAAATTCTTGATGCCTACAATATTTCAGAAGACCCAAAAGAAAATGATGAAATCAATCTTGAAGCTATGATTGATGATTATTTAAACATTTTAGACACTTGGATAGCAGAATCAAAAACTGTTGAAGTTGATACTACAAAGGATAATCTTGAAACACCTGAACAGCATTCAAAGAAGATGGATAATAGTTTGAATCAACAAATCAAGCCCCAAGAATTCTGTGATCAAAATGGAAAAACTCTTGATGAAGCTATTGATAATTGGAATAGAAAGGTTAATGAGTTTAAGAAAACAATTAAAAATGATCAAGAGAAAATAATAAACCCATGCCCAATTGAATCTATAGAACCTCAATCTGTTGATATAGATAATGTCCTTGATAGTTATTACCAAAATGAAATTAGCCCCAAGGAAAAAGAATATAAAGCACTTCCATATAACCAAAAGTCTGATGAAGTTGATAAACTAAGTGATGATGAAATATTTGAATGGTATTCTACACAATATCCTACTAGTAACTTCTCTGGAAAAATATTAGAATATTTCCAAGAAATGTCTAATATCTATACCCAATTTAATTTGACCCAATATTGGATGCAAACCCAAACATTTGATCCGGGAGGATTCCATGAACAAAATAGAAAAAGGTGTTCAAATACTAAAAACTACAAATTAGAAAGTTTACAGCATCATGTGCTATTTCCCATTCCCATTTTCTAGTACACTTGATATTCTATATTTTTTTTAACTATTCACATATTTATTTATTAATATCCTTATTACATATATCTCTAATTTAAAATACACATACAATCTCTACCAACGTCAGAAAGTCTTTTTAGTTGATCATAAGAGAAGTCGATCGATATTGGACCGATTGACTTGAAAATTGAAATACAAAGTCTTGAGAACCTACCGCAACTTTTGTACTAAGCATACCTTAGTAGAAAAACCCCTTTGAAACCCGATATTCGACGTCGAAGTACTGACGGCGATTTTGATCGGCAAAGAATTTACAAGAAAGTCCTCTTAGAGAAAACCTTCCGACTATCGTTACGCAAACTTCAAACGCTTATAAATCGATAACCACTGGGCCATTTTTAGCGTTCTAACCTCCTTTAGGACCAGAAGATCCTCCTCTACAACTTTTCCTTAAGTGACACATTCTGTTGTCATAGTAATATTTCAAGATATACCCTCATTCTGAAATTTAGAAGTGAAAGCTTAAGTGTTTGCATTGTGACAAACAGCTTCTAAATTAATAGTACAGGCATATGACTATATATGCACAACATATTCACTATGCAATTGAAGTGCACTATTGGAGCAATTTAAAAGAAAAGAAGAAATGTATAAAATATACAAACCAACTACCTCCAATTCAAATTATTGGCAACATAGAACCCAACCAAATGTACCTTACCATCAGCAAGTTTCAAAAAGCTTTCTAAACAATGGACTAATCCAAGAAGACCTCAAAGAAGAACTATGTGTCTCTATTGTAGAAAGAAAAACCATGCTATTAGTAATTGTCCAAAAATACAAATAATGCAGCTAGAATGTCTAGAGTTGTTGGATGCACTTACTGAAAAACAAATCACAAAAGTTCAAGAAATGGTTGATGAAACTATAAAAAACTGCAGTATTGATGAACCACAAGCTCTAAAATATCTTTTAGAAATATTAAAAGATATTAGTTTAAATAACAATCTAGAAGATAATGATGATGATGAAGAGATTATATATCTGCCTTCCTATATTCAAATGGCTTTATCTGTAAAAGAAGAGGATTTGTTTCTGGCATCTTCAATAGTTCCAAGCTCAAAAGTTCTCTCAACACCATCTCAGAACAAGAAAGACCCAATTGATGAAATAATTGATCTTTATCTTGACTCAGAAGTAGAAGGTGATAACTCTGATGAAGTCTCTTTAGAAGATCTGATTGATGAATATTTAGAAGCACTAAAGTTTGAAAACCCTAAACTTCATCATGATGATAAAAATGAAGTTGAAAAAGGCAATTATAAAGCATTAGAACGAGATTTAAAAAATGTTGAAAAAGATTCTTCTACAGATATACATAATGATGAACATTGTCCTCAACATGAAATTGATTTTGAAACAGATAGAAATTCAGTATTAGAATGGTGTTCAAATTCAGCTAAAGATAGTCAATTGAATGAACAATCTAACCTGGATAGCTGTTGTTATCAAAATGAAATAGTAGCCAGAAAAGTTGTAGAAAATAAAGATTCTGTTATGCAAAATTATCAACATCTTGTACTAGAAAACTTGGACAAAGCCTGTGATAATTGGAATAAAAGAGTTAATGAATTCAAAAAGTTGATTCAAGATGACTCAAAAGCAATAGAAGAACCACAACCAGTCAAGCCTGAAGAAGTTCTACCACCTGACAATAAAGAATATAGTCTTGTCTCTTGCTGCCAAAGTAGAAACAGCTCCAAGAAAGAGAAATTGAGTAAAGAAAGCATACTATTCAAATGGTACTCTACATGTAGAAAAGAAAGAACATTATATCAAGTCGAGCAACTAAAAATTGATGAAAATGAAGCTCTTCAACTCTTACCAATACTTGACTTTTGCAACCAAATATTTGACCCTGGTGGAAAATTCTGTTTCAAAATTATCAAACCGATATTTAGAAGCATTTCGTTTTTTGTCAATATCTCCACGAGTTTTGGTCGTAGAAACATGAATCACATATCAATCTACTCGCATAAATCTTCTCTACAATTCTTATTATACCTTATCTTAGGAATAAAACGCTTATCTGACCCGCAAATCAGCTCCGAAGTGCTGACGGCATTTTCAACATCTATAAGAAGAGAAACTACAAAAACGATTTTTGGAAATCTTTCGTTTTTCGTCGATATCTCCATGAGTTTTGGTCATAGAAACATGAAACACATACCAATCTACTCGCAAGAACATTCTCCACATTTTATATTATACCATATCTTAGTATGAAAATGCTTAGTTGATCCACAAATTAGCTCTGAAGTTCTGACGGCATTTTTCAACGTCTATAAAATTATACCTTTAAAATGATTTTTATTACTGCGCCACATAGACGAAAATTTTTAATTTTAAAAATTCTTATTTTTATTAATTTCAAACATTTTATTACTCCTTATATTACACAAATCACATTTCTAAATCAC
Source organism: Gigaspora rosea (assembly GCA_003550325.1). Lineage (NCBI taxonomy): Eukaryota > Fungi > Glomeromycota > Glomeromycetes > Diversisporales > Gigasporaceae > Gigaspora > Gigaspora rosea. The sequence goes on from QKWP01000101.1 coordinate 190,914, forward strand.
ATGAAATTTAATAATTCTATTGGACAATTGTAGAATTTAAAAAGGATTACAAATTTGAAAATCATTGATATGGATTAACGGTATTAGGCGTATTACCAGGTTAAGGTCATGCATTTGAATCCAGCTGAGATATTAGCTAAAATTAGCAGCAGATTATCAAGCTCTTATATAATTTTGTACGGAGTTCAAAATTAAGCAGGGAGGAATTGTTAGCCTTAGAAAATTTCACATTTTCAACTATAACTTTTGATCCAAGAATGCTGGCTTTATGAAACAACCACCATTGGATTCAGCTCTTCGAGACGATTCTAACGAGCTATAGATCATGTGATTCTGATCACGGGATCACGAGATCGGAAGACATTTGTGTTGAACTATTAATAGAACAAGATAGACAAAAAACTTAACCTTATTAGGCAATAATACTGCGTTCAAAATCTAACGAATCTAAAGGATCTAAAGGATCTAAAGGATCTAACATATCTTTTATATCTTTCATATCTTTCATATCTTTTATATATATTATATCTTTTATATCTTTTATATATAACATATCTATTAGTTCCACATTATATTAGTACTATAAATAGCTTTTAAATTGAATTTGTATATCTTTATTGTAATAATTTATACATATAATTTCTCTATATAAGCACTGTCTTCTGCCCTTTGTAAAAGTCAGTGTACGAAAGAGTATGAAGTAGGAATAGTAGATAGTTAGTAGATTAGTGTCTTCATACACTGGAATATAATAAAGATACAATTCTTAGTATCCTCATATACTATTAATTGTTTGCCTCTTTGCCTTAATACATAAATCACTCAAAAACCTCTTTGTTAAGTCCCATTTGGACGCCATAAACCCTAAAGCTGTCAAGTTATAGTCGTCATACTATAATCAGCAGTCTCCTGAAGTTCTGGAAGAGGTGAATTTCCAGGTTGACAACATATAAATAATTTTTAAAAAAATATAAAATTTGATTGGCTAATAGGGTATCAGGTGTGGGTGGGTGGGGTAAAATTTTTAAATTTATTAGTAACAAAAAATTACATAATTTTTGGAAGCTCCCTTACACAAGTCAAGGTCTTAGTAAACGAAAAGAAATTATTCTGCTTTGAACTCAAATGTTTGGTAGTAATAATGGGTTATAGAGTACTTCTACTACAGTGATTCCCCTATATCACTGATGCGTTCGTATTATTTCACCAACAATCACTTCACTGACATAACATTTTACTAACAAATACTCACTAACAAGTTCATTTTACTAACAGTATGTTTCACCGAAGTTCATTTCACTGACAAGTTTTTTTTTAAAAAGTACCCTAACTTTAGCTCTAATTCTACCTAATTCTACCCTGACTCTAACAACATTGTTGGTAAAATGAGCTTTAGTGAAATAAACTGTTGGTAAAATAAACATGTCAGTGAATAATTGTCAGTAAAATGTTATGCCAGTAAAGTGATTGTTGATTAATTGATTGCCACCCATCACTGATTATAGGCATATTATATATATCTTTTTTGCTTTCTATTTCATTTTTATAACAATATACAAGTTCATAGATTATTTTGATCCTTATTTTCATGGTAACTGACCACCTCATTTTTGTCTTGGTTGTATTGACATCTCTCAGTAACAATATTCAGAATCAAATATCACTCCGGTATGAGCGTGCTTTCAATTATTAATTAATACTTTGGTTCATACTTTTTAATTTGGATTCCATCTTGATAGCAATCACCAAGATTGATAACTTGAACATAACCCATTTCTACTAGTTTTAGATCATTAACAAATGTTTGATGTTTATCATTCCTAACATGTGGTTACTTTTCTTTGGTCGAATGCTAATCTGTTATTATCACTTTATTATATCCCACTATAGTTACATCATTATTAACAACTATTGTTCTTGATTTGTTATTAGTACCACAAACTACAGGCTTTTGGCATCTATACTTTTAGACTGATTATAGTTTTTTTCTTTCATGTCTTTTCACCACAAACAAGCAAGATCACATGTACCAGGAATACTGCTTATTTTTGTAGGTTTTTGGTAGCTAATGGAAATTGATTGTTCTTCCTTTTCAATAACAATTCTATTTTACAGATCCATTAGGATATCTATTATTGCACCGTTATTGAGTGTATTATTTTTATTTTTTTCTGCTTATTACTATTATTTTGGCAGCTAATTATTCTTTCTTTAGGGGCTTTTGTTTGATATAGTTAGGTTTCTCTTTTTTTTGCCTTTCACTTTCTAGACTAACCTTTGGCAAAGAGTTGACAGGTTTTGTTTTTTCTTTCTTCTTAATTTTATTCACATTCACATGACTATTTATTTTATTTTGGGGCCAGGACTTACCCAAAAAATTTTTCTCTTTTCTTTGGCAGCTTTTAACAACTAAAGGAGGAGAAGATTACTATCATCATCATTGTTACTTGTTATAGCAGAGTCATCTTTTTGTAATAAAGAAGCCAATTGTTCTACTAAGTTCTTTATTACTGAGAGCACAGGGGTTGCTATTTGTAGTGTTGGAGGAGCTACTACTTGGGGCAACTGCAAAAGTGCTACCATGTTGTTCAATACTATATTATAAGCTGCAGCAGGGCCACACATGACCAAGTTGCATGCGATTATTTATTCACATATCCAGGCCCTTTCAATGACTTATTGAAGGGTACTTGGAATGAATTGTTGGATGAATATCAACAAATCAAAATGGAGATTTTGCAAGAACATCTAGGTCTTTACTATTTCAGAATATTAATTTCTAACACTTGATAAATGATGAAACAATGCCAATATATTAGCAGTATAATGATCTACCAATTCAAAGCACTATGCTTTCGGGTTAATAATTCTGCATTCCACTAAGACATCATAGCCAGAGTACAAAAATTAGAAGAAGTGGTGAACAAAGCTTCAGTCCTGGTCATACACATTTAGGGTTCCGCAGTTTCAAATATTTGAATCAAATATTTGATCAAATTCAAATTTGACTATATTTGATTTGATCAAATTCAAATATGGTTAAATTTGATTTGATTTGACAAATATTTAATTTGATTTAAAAATTACTATTAAAAATTCAAATTCAAATCAAATTCAAATTCAATATTTGAATCAAATCAAATTCAAATCAGTGTCAATTTGATTTGATCAAATTCAAATTGATCTAATATTTGATTTGATTTGAATTTGAGGATCCCTATACACATTATTCCAGTATAGAATTCTTGGTTCTTTATCTTTTCAATCTTCATACTATAATGCAGCCAAACCAGATAAATGTGCACCTGATACTGCCAACCTTCTTGTACTTAGGATATTATTTGTTTCAAATGTTTGATTAATTAAATTCAACCATTCTATTGGGTCCTGGTTACTATCTACAAAAGTTGGCAATCTTACTAAATCTATTTCCATTTGAAGCTTCTAGGGCTGTACCAAAATGTTTACCATGGCCTGAAAAAGTTGATTAAAGTGTTCATTATTGCTCTTTGAATTCAGCATATTATTGACTAATTTTATTTTTATATGCAACTCTTTTTGTCAATCACTTATCCAAAATTTTAAGCAATAGAAAAACAAAAATTTTCTTAGTAAAAGACGAAGTAGCTATAATACTGGTTTTTATAGGGGTCAACTCTTTCCTGTTTTCCTTGGGACTCTTTTATATATTCAGCAAGCATTAGTTGTGCAAGATAAACTGGCAGTGGGTGCCCTTGGTACAAGAAATTCTGGTAGAAGTTTTCTTCTGTTGATGAAGGTTTCATAGTTTGGCTAGGTGGTGAACTAACAAATAAGTTTTTTCAATACACTTTCTAAAGGTTTTGGTTACAAAAACATATTTGACAATATACCTACTATTATATTCTTGCTTAAAGTCTTTTTTTTTGGAATTTTGGATAAAAAGTGGGAAATTTGGTGTACCCCTCCAAAAGATGTTCCTATCCTAATTGGGAAGAAGGCATGCAGGTAGATAAACAGAAACAGACGCTTAATGAGACCTGGCACAATAGAGTAGCAGATCTGTGAACAATAAATTCTAGATTGTTCCTTTAGTGTTCTTTTATGTATATATAATCAGTGTTTAAAACTCAATGTTCTCAGTGTTCTCAGAGAACATTCCACAATTTTTGGGAACATAATTATTAAAATATGTTCTCTATTGAGAACATTCAATAAATTCTTTTGATATTAAAAAAATTTTAATTTTCCTATATAAAGAACATTAAAATTTTACTAAGAACATTAAGAAATTAACAATGTTCTTTTTGAGAACATAAAACCAAATTTGAATTTTAAACACTGCATATAATACTTTGGTAAGGTGTTTTCTTGCGCAGTATCATATAATTTATATTGTCAAGCATAGGCATAAATAGTGCTATCATAGCTGTTTACTTTTTGTTTTCCTCTTCTGTCTTTTCATTTTTACTTTGTGCTTCTTTGGTCTTCGTTTAGGTATTTTAGCTTTTCCCTTTTTTTTATTTTCTTTATTTTCTTTATTTGTTTCTTTTATTCTAGTAGAATTCTGCTACTTGAGAAGTTAGGAGAAGAGAGTTAAAAAGTAGAAGGTTATGATAGGTGGCAAACTCTAATTGGTGATTCGGTCACTCTAAGTCTACCTAGATAAGGGTTACAATAAGAAAAAGTTTGTTATAGCAGGTTACATTTAAGGATCCTCTGATGACACCTGGGTATATTGCACTTTAATATAATAGTCACTATAGAGTAGACATAACACATAATATACCTGTGTTACAAAATGTGTAATAAAGTTGCAGCATGACTGCTAATTCTAAAAAAAAACTAATTTTATTTTTATAATAGGAAGTGTAGGTTTTAAAATGGTCAATTCACACAATTAGCACTAATATTGTTAGCCAAAATTGTTTTATGTTTGTAGAAATATTTTGACATTTGTTATTTAGGATGCTAAAATGTCTAAATATTGCTGAAACCCTAAATTATGCCGAAATGTTTAAATAATATTGAAATGTCTAAATTAAGAAATATATATGAAAAACATATGGGAGTTAGAGCTGTTAATCAGTTTGACTAAAACTACTGGTTTGCAGTCATCCTTAGAACTGTCTTTTTATTGGACGGACCAAAAGACAATCAGTCCAAATATAGTTAGCTTTAAATTATAGTAACGAATATATGTAGCCTAATTTTTTGCGAGGTTAATTTTTAGAGGCTTAGACAACAATAATAAATTTAAATATTTTAAATCAGAGTTTTTTTTATTTAATGTTTATTTTATATTTTGTGAATTATTAATTTGTCTTTGCTTTCAAACTAAACATTAAATATTTATGGATAAATGACAAATTAGTATTAGCATTAGCAATTAAGGGGAGCGTCATTTATCACCTGATTTTTAGATAGGTGGGGGTAGAGCAATTATCAGGTCCTATATATAATATAATATATATAATATATATAAATATATATTTATATATATTATTATATATATATAATTTTTAATATTGAATAACTTTTGATCCACTAGTCCATTTTTGATTATTTAACTACCTAAATGTTCACCTTAGTGAGCCGATTCTAACAAGCCTAAAATCACTAAATTCTAATCACAGGATCCTAAGATCAACAAAGATTTGTATTCTATAAACAATTAATAATTAGATATGTCTAATATAGTGCACCTAAGTTCTATGATGAATATCACGTGCCATATTGATCAGAATCAGATTATTTTGGTACCATACAATTCATCTCATTGAGATTAGTGCTCCCAGGTCCAGTCCAGGTCTGGTCTGGTCCGGGTCCGGTCCGGGATCAGACCAGACTCAGACTCTAAATTTTACTAATTTCAGACTTCAGACCAGACTCAACTATGAGTCCGGTCCGGGTCTGGTCCGAAATCTGCAGACTGGTCTGAGTCCAAATATAATTATATGTATTTTTTGGCACTTTACAAGTTTACTTAGTGCATTTTGTTAGAATAAATTAGTAAAATTTTATGAATCATAAGATTTTATAGAATTTTATTAATAAAATTCTATAAAATCTTATAATTCACAAATTTTTATTAATTAATTCTAACAAAATGCACTAAGTAAACTTGTTCAGCACCTAAAAATACATTAAATCGGCAGGGTTGTTTTTATTTTACTTGAAATTTGGAGAAAAGATGCATAATTTTGGATTTTTGATCAAAAAAGTCAAATTTAAGCATCTTTTCTCCAAATTTCAAGTAAAATAAAAACAACCCTGCCGATTTAATGTATTTTTAGGTGCTGAACAAGTTTACTTAGTGCATTAAGTTAGAATTAATTAGTAAAATTTTGTGAATCATAAGATTTTATAGAATTTTATTAATAAAATTCTATAAAATCTTATAATTCACAAATTTTTATTAATTAATTCTAACAAAATGCACCAAGTAAACTTGTTTAGCACCTAAAAATACATTAAATCAGCAGGGTTGTTTTTATTTTACTTGAAATTTGGAGAAAAGATGCATAATTTTGGATTTTTGATCAAAAAGTCAAATTTAAGCATCATTTTTCCAAATTTCAATAAAAATAAAAACAATTCAGCCAATTTAATGTATTTTTAGATGCTAAACAAATTTAATTAATGAATTTAGTTAGAATTAATTAGTAAAATTTTATGAATTATAAGATTTTATAGAATTTTATTAATAAAATTCTATAAAAACTTATGATTCATAAATTTTATTAACAAAATGCACTAAGTAAACTTGTTCAGCACCAAAAAATACATATAAATATATTCAGGCTCAGACCAGTCTGCAGACTTCGGACCAGACCCAGACCAGACTCAGACTTGACTAAAAAATCTGAATATAAAAAATAAATTTACTTAGTAATTTTAAAATTACTATTAAAATTACACAAAAGTTGAATGATTTTGGGATCCTGTGATTGGATTTTGATGATTTTGGGCTTGTTAGAATTGTCTCACTGAGGCGAACATTTTGGTAGTTGAATCGTCTAAAACGACCAGTAGATCAAAAGTTATCCAATTTTTTAATATATATATATATATTATTAAATTTTAACCAATCAAATGCTTAAAAAAATTATCAGGTGGGGGTAGGGGGTCAGTTACTTAGTGAAACCCTAATCAGGTGATTTCTGGCACTCCCCTAAGGTTAGTTATTTTGGTTTTGCCATCACTCGCCTTGGTAAAGGCTGGCTCTATCTTCCACCCACCATTTCTAGTCAGTTGTTGGGCTCCATGGCTGCAGTGGCAGTACAAGAACCTATTAGTGGATTGTTAGACTCTGCAGAATAGCAGCACATGGACCTTAATAGTGGATAGTTAGGTACCACAGCTGCAAGGGCCTTATTAGTGGATAGTTAGGCTCTGCTACTGTAATGGCTGTACAAGAACCTTATTAGTGGATGTTTAGGCTCCGCAATTGAGTAGCAGTACAAGGGCCATATTAGTGGATAATTAGGCACCACAACTACAGTGGCAGTGCAGGGACCTTATTAATAGATAGTTAGGCTTCACGTCACTGTGCAAGACCTTATTAGTGGATAGTTAGGCTCCGTGGCTGCAGTGGCAGTGCAAGGACCTTATTAGTGGTTAATTAGGCTCTGTGACTGCAGGGATATGAAACAGATACTGAGGATAATACCGAGCATATGTTAGATATATTTCTTATGCTTGTGTTTTCATGTATTAGTCAAGGTATGGTTTAGGACCTTGGATTTAGAAAATTTTGGAACTGAAAGGTCAGTAGTTATGCATTCAACAGGTTGTGAAAATGATTGGTACGGATTCAAATAATCAGCACTAGACTAGAGGGTTTGTCATAGGTATTGACATTAGAGTATGAACACTTGAGCTTGTTTGAATAGTAAACCTATTCCCATTAGTGCTATTAATTGGTCCATCCAGTCCGTCTTGGTCCAAAGGAGACTGAACTGCGGTCTAGGACTGATTAGAAATAATCAGTATAAGACTAAACAGACTGATTATTAGATTAATTAAATGTCTATATAAATTGCACTAACATATTAATTGATTACCCATTGTTATTATAGACTTTATTCAAATGATTAATTTATTAGCACTCAAATATTCTGTGCCAGGTTTTGTCGATCATCAATCACATGATTATTTTTGAGAACATGATTATGCAACTTGTAGATCATGCTCATAGTTCTGTGTAACTTCAATATTTATGCTTTCAATAACAATTAAGAGTTCTTAATTTTTTTTTAAAAATTTATTATTTTTTTATAAATATCCACATGCATCTTTGTCAAAGCTACCAGTTTGCATTAAGTATCTAAATTTAAACTATCAGTAAAATTATATACCAGTTGCTAGTATATATTTCTGATATAATAAAACCTTAGAGCCTTTATAAGATTTCTTTCAAAAACCAATCTAATATAATAAAGACTAAAATGCTGTAGTTACATTTCTAAATTGTAATCTTGATATCTAATATGTTTGATTTAAATCCTATATTGTTAAAAGACTACAATTTTTAATAAAATAAAAAAAATATAGAAGCAAGTCCGAAACTAAACTGCACTAGAAATTAGACCATCATTTCTAATAGTTTTTTTATTTATAAAGTAAATAATAAAGCAAATCATATCAAATATGTAAACTTGAATAGTTGAACAATTTATGGTTTAGCATTGCTATATATTTCATTAAACATTTGAGCTTCACTATATTTCAAAGTACAGTATAAAGAAAATCTTATAAAAAAAATATCAATTCTATTTAGTAATGAATATACATAATATCAAAGTAAGCCTATCATGTAAATTAACATTATACTAGTAAGCGAATATGTAGCAAATGAGTGCGTAAGTAATACCAAATAGTTTGACTTTCAGCTCAATTATTTTTTTTAATATTCTGACTAAGATTATGTGCCTTTTTACCAACTGTCATGATTTTACGGCTGGAATAACTTGAGGATCGACATTTTCTTTATTGGTTTTTTGGCATTTTACTGATTCAACTTGAACACAGATCTTTGCACCACTTTTTATTCGTATAAGTGGATCGACATCACGATTTATATTATAAAGGAACGATGTTAATGCTGGAATAGATTTAGACTTCGCCACATTATATCATGCTACAAACTTCTCAAATGCAAGCTGAAGTTGGGATCTGCCATTTGCATAATCATGTTTGATCGTTTCAATAAATGACTCAAAAAAATCCGAATTGTTTCTGAAAATAAATTAATTTTTATCTACTTTAAACTAGATTCATATAGTACTCTGCAAAATCAAATCAAATTTCGAATTTGAATCAAATTAATTTGATTCAAATTCAAACTTTGATTTGATTTTGCAGGATACTAGGTTCATAAAAATAATATCGATATATAATATACATACTCTGAAACTGTAATTTGGTCCACATTAAGTTCTTCTAACTCCTGAGTTTGGTTATTCATCTGAGATATACTATTTAAAGGCTTATTATCGTTATGCATATGATGTTCAAGTTGATTGTTTGCATGTGTATTCAATGACGCATAAAATGAAGGATCATTTGCCGTAATTTCTTAAAATAATATCATTAATATATATATTATTGTATTGATGAGTTTAAAAGCGTTCAATATTTAAACACTTACCACATGCGATATATGCAAAATGAGCACGATCATCTGGCGTTAATGAATGAAATAAATTCAACAGTCCAATATTGTATCTTGCGGCTACCGCGTCTTGATGTTTGCATGGTGCTCTGAATGACCCAATAAAGCAAGTACATGTACTAAGTTCAATATTGACTGTGTAAAAAATATTGCCATTTGTTTGACTTGGAACCAAAAATTCCATTTCTGTTTCAGTTTGTTGAATTTTTGTTACATCAATCGTTTCCCAGCCAGGGCAGAGAAAACGTTTAGCTATTTAATATGACCGGAGTGACTATATGCTATTCCAAATAACCTACATTTGTAAAAACGTTCTATACTAGTGGTAATAAATAAGAACACTTGAATGCTGTTATAGGCCTGAGTGCGTGCGAACATGGTATCTTTTAATAGTCCAAAGCTGCGTTCTATATAGTTGTTTGTATTATTAGCACGTAAAAGAAGCCCAGTACGAAATGATATAGCCCAGCATTGTCGTCGTTTCCACAACAACTCAAAGTGTTTTTGCAATTGTGGATATAAAGAATAATAGTTGGTTTTTAACTCATTGTAAAAATTTTCCATTTCAGTTTCAGTTCATGCATATAGTACTCTTTTCATGTTGTCCATTATAGATGACTTATGCTCTTTAGCTATACTATGCTTTGCATTATGTAGACAATGCCAAAATGCCTGGAGAACGTGAAATATACACAGTAATCTTCTTGATTAAGGCCAGCAATTTCTTATTGCATTTTGTTCAGCACATGAATTGTCTGTGAGAATAACCATTGGACTATATCAGGACCACGGCTGAAGAAGGCATAATGTGGAAAAAGTATTTTTAAAAGGTTTATCCCTTTTTCAAAAGTTGCTTCTGACTCATCTGACATTACAATAATACCCAAAGGCAATGCACCGGCAATGCAGCTTGTATACAACAAAACTATTGATGTATTTAATGGTTCAAAAGATGCAGACGCATCCATAAAACAGAGCTCACCCGCTTGATTGATTTTTTCATGAATATGATTCATCAGGTTTGTGACTATACAAAGAATAAAGGCATTGCCTAATTGTGAATTATATTCTTGAAATAAAGCACGACCTTGTCCTGACTTATTATAATTATAGACCACTTCTTTAAGTCACTGAAACATAGACATTCCATTTTGTCCTCCAAGATGTTCATCACGGTACTGGTTGAATAAATTTAAAACATATGCATAGTCTGGATTTTGTGCGCGGTCTGCTAACAACTTCATAAGTTCCTGGTCATCACTTGCACTTAAGTAAAGATTATCCTCATAAATATGTAAGGCTGTTGCCAGCGAATGTCCATTAGTAAAGAGCTCAAGATACTTATTATGAACTTCCTCTTTAATACGTCGAAAGCTAAGAGACTTCGCACAATGAATAACATAATTATGTGCAAAGTTAATATTAACTTCCAGTGGGTGAGTAGTTTGGAGATTCTAACGCTCAATTCGAAGATGGATCGTAGCTGCACATCCTGTATTCCTAATACGTAATGAATGAGGTTTTTTTAAGATAGGACTCCCCTGTTTTTGTCTTACTTTATCGCTATGTATGCAATAGCGCAATTCTCTGAAAATAACTTTTTCCCTTGTAATTGAAAACCTTTCGTCTCAGGCATAGTCATTTTTGACGCCTCTTCAAATTTAGTAAACCATTTTTGTGAGTCTTCAATATTACTAACATTTACAAAAAAGGTTGCTTTGAATTAATTTATTAAAAATCCTTCTGGTGGAATAAAATCAGGAAGTTGTTGAACATCGGAAACCACATAATTATAATTTGGCAGAAGGATAGCTTTTATATTTACAGGTAATTGTTCTAATGGTTCAGGGAAATAATTTAACGTTTGCATATCAAATGGCATCTCCATCTTATTTAAACTAAAGACGTGAATAATCACAAAATCTAGGCAAGTATTTTTAAAAGAGGAGGGTATGTGACAAAATTTGATGGCCACAAAAATACATGAAAAAAGTTTTTTTTTTTTTTAATATAATCAACGCTTTGAAAAAAAAAAATCAAATCCGCCATTAGAATTTATCTTGTATTTATTTAGTAGGGTGTTTAAAATTCTTGTGTATTATATATGTATGTCGTCATTCACCAAATTAAAAAGCATGTTATTACTTTTAATAGCGATATTCCTTATTTTCAAAAAAAAAAATTAAAAAAAAGCTCTAATTATTGCATTGTTGAAAAAATTGTCAGAAACGACCTCAGCTTATTAGTCTTTAATTACTTTTTTTTGCTTTTTTTTATCGCATATTATTTTATCTTAAAATATAGAAGTTATATGAGCATGCGCGGGAACTATGGGCATGATCTACAAGTTGCATAATCGTGTTCCCAAAAATAATCATGTGATTGATGATCAACAAAACCTGGCACAGAATATTTGAGTGCAATTTATTACTTGTTCATTACATAAAGCTACCTCTAAACAAATGTCTAAATCTGTCTATTATTATTAAATAATGTGTATGAATTTTGAAACCATGCATATGATTTTTGCAGATATATTTTTATGCGCGTATGCTAGCATAATGCAGGTCAATTTATCCCAAGCATTTGGAAGTTCCCAACTGGAAAAAATTAATATAAATTATGTACAAGGTCAAGAGTGGTCAAAATTCCTTAATATTCCAACAATGGAGTGTTTTTTATAAACCAGGTATAATACTGTGCATTACATGCATCATGTATAAAAAGCACTGAATAGCTATCACTAATTAAGATTAACTTTATACTTAGTTGTGTTTTGTCTTTAAGTTCAAAGTGCAGTAGTAATAATATAACATTCAATTTATTTATAAATTATTTTATTGTTTATATTTAATTTAGACATTTAGTCACATAGTATTTTATTTAGTAAACTATTTAGACATTAGTCACATAGTATTTATTTAGTCAACTATTTAGGCATGCCAAAATATATTTAGACACTAAATGGTTGACTAAATTAAGTATTTCGACTAACAACATTAATCAGCACCAAATGTTATGATTGGTTGGGAGAACTTGATTAAATTGGGCTGGTTTAGTTTGATCGTGAACAAATATTAATTAAGGTTAAAGGGTTTAAAGCAATAAACTAACACACATAATTATGGTTATAAGTTTGTCTTTATTAATATAAATTAATACATCGGGTTATTATAATAATACTAAATACAATCAACTATCATTAACTTCTTGTCTCTCTACTCTTTTAAGCAGAAACTAAACCTTTATATACTCTTAATTTGGATGGGAGCTTTAAGCTCTCAATGGGAGCCTTAATCACTCATCTAAAGCTTTGAGTACCAGACTGGAGCTTTGAGCCCCAGATCAGAGCTATATCACCTGTAAATCATTTCCCAAAATAAACCTTTGTTACAAGACTAACTAAATAAAGATAACAAAGAAAAAAAATAAAAATAACAAAATAAAAAAATATTATTATTCGGCACATGACATCATAGACTCTCTGCCCCAGGATCGCTGTCACCTTTTCACTGTCACGTGACTATGCCCAAAAAACCTCAAGTTCGTTTAAGTTAGGGTTGGGGTTCCTATAAGTCTTGATATTATAGTAAAATTGCTCAAGGAATTTTTTGTTAGGGCACGAAAGGTGATCTCTTATATAAATTTTAGTGAAATATGCAATTTTTGAAAAAGTGAACATTTTGGTTTGATCTTCTGCTTGTCATCAAGGAATGACTTGCACCTAGGGATGCCGCGGATCTGCGATAGCATAATATGTGCATAATTCAGATTTTACCGCAGAAGCATATGCGACAGCTATATTCGCATATCAAAATAAATTTCGCATAATTAATAAAGCATAATCTGCGCATAAAATGGCTGAAATTAAAGATCAAGTAATATTGGGTTTATCAATTTTCCCACCAGTTCATATTGGACGCATCATTTGATTGTACGAAACATAAATTTCATAAATTATCAGATTTGAAATTTCAAATAACGGTAGAATGTTAAGTAATAAACATATCATTAAAGTAGTATAAAAATTTAATAAGAAACATATATTAGGATACAAAGTTAATTTTTCGTTTACATAACATGGTGTTCCAGAATTCAGTATGCTGGTCAGATTTTTTTTTTTTTTAATCTACAGGAAATTAATATATGCTCATTTTCATACTCAGAAAATTTTAGATCTTTTTTTTTGGTTCTATCGGGTAATTCCAGAAAATTAAGGTCACTATCGGGTGACACCGAAGAAAAAATTAAATTGCAAAAATGGAATAATTGGAATGATTGAAAATTAAAAAAAAAGGTCGGCAGGTTATGCAAAATGAAAAATTAACTTTGCATGGCCTTATCCTAAAATTTTGCAGGAAATTTTTTGTTTGGAACAAAAGACAGTTTTGTAAACACAACTCTTTTCATAATTTTATATACACAGATTTTGTAGTTTTATTGGTAAGTTACAGATGGAGGTTTAGTACTTACAATAATGATAACGATAAAAATTTATAATGATAAATTTCGCATATTTCTATCTAATCCGCATAATCTGTAGCATAATTTTAAAAAATTTATCACATAATTCGCATAATTCGAAGTGTAAAGCAGGCAGTATTTGGGGTTTGCCACAGCAGAAATTAGGATCCATACTTGTGCTACATAAAATCGCGTGATAGTGAAATTTTGACAGCGATGCTGGGGTAGCTTAAGAGAGTGTAAGTTGTGACGGGCTACACCTCAAGTTTTTCAATTATTTGTTTACTCAGGAGATTTTCCACTTGGTATATCGTACAATCGTATGATTTCTCCTAAAATCACGAAAGATCAGCATAGCCCCAGGTAGCGTGAGGTAATGCTGCAGTGATTTCCGGTATGAGCACATGGTAACTGCGCATAGCAGGGTCACAATCCAGTTTGTGCTCCTTGGTATCTTGCTGCACATGTTTGTTTATCTCCCCTTTAGTAAACAATAGATTCACACATGTTAGCTTCGCTCATATAGCTAAAACTAGTTTATGCCCTTGGCATTTAGCTGTCAATGTTTGTCTATACCCCTTTTTGTAAACAATGTACTTAGCCTAGTTTTAGTTTCGCTAACAGTTTGGTATTGATTCACAGAGAATTAAAGGTGAATTGAAGGTGGATTATAGTACGAAGGCGAAGATATTTTTAACAACACTTACGCCTCGAGGCTTGGGAAAGCCACCTCTGCCTTCCGCCTCAAAGAAATGAAGTCATGGTAAGGAAATCGTACAATAGAAGCGTATTCAATAGAGATAGTATAGTTAGTTTAAAATCAATGTATTTATTAAGAGGGGAAAAGTATATATGACCCCCCTCTTCGATTCAATAAAGAGTAACTCACAGAGTTCAAATTAAAACTACTTAACTTGAGTTCGAAGAACGAATAACTCAGTGAAGAGTTATAGTTCAACGTTGTAGAGTCGAAATTAGAGTAGAAGTGTTGGCTCTAGTAGCTACCCCGAAAGTCCCTTGAATTAATACACTGTTATAATCCATAAACTGATGATACGTATCAGAGTAATCTCATGATCACGTGACATCGTTGAGTCACTTAACGATCGATTCCCGCCTCGTTACAGCAAGACCCAAAGAACCTCGAGACCCGGACCAAATCTTCCACGCCTCTTTCTGCCTGCCAAGTCGAGGAACTAGAGTCTTGCACGCTTATAGGACATTTGATTGTATAGATAGTGGTGTTGTTGGTTGCATTTAGTTGTAGACCCCGACACCCACCATGTTCACAACGTACGTATGTAAGTACGTATGTATGTACAGAATATGAATTTGCAAATTTATGCACTATTCATTGAAAGTGCAACCATAGTTTCCAATAATATTTACTATCATAATCATTATGCTTGTAGGCTGAAAACTGCACCTGCATAATTTAGGTTATTGTATAACCATTATATAGTAAATAAAAAAAAACCAGTATCGGTAAATTATTTTTTGATAATTGAAAATGTCAAACGAAAATTTGACCGAATTAATCGTTGGTTTAAATAAACTAAATTTCTCTGATTGGCACAAATTAGCAGATACGAACGATCCAGACGGAATTTTCTGGCTCGGTTATTGTTACGAATTTGGAATTGGAGTCGAAAAGGATGAAAACGCGGCATTTGCACATTATCAAAAATCAGCAGGCATGAATAGTTCTAACGGAATTTATCAATATCAAGTTGGTTATTGTTATTATTTAGGAATTGGCGTCAAACTCGATAAGCAAAAGGCGTTTTCGTATTATTTGAAGTCTGCTGAGGCTGGAAATGCTATGGGAATTCGGAAAACTTTTATTTGCTACTATTATGGCATTAGCGTGGAAAAGGATGAAGATAAATATTTGAGATGGTTTTTTAAGTAAGTTAATTTTTAATTTTTTTTATTATAATAATTTGTAATTTCTTTATTTGAAATTGAGATCTCTTACAATTTATAATGATTAGAGAGTAAGTATAAAGTGCATTTTCATCAACCAATCTATCAGCAATTTTATTAAGTTCATAAAAATTTATTGCTTGTTTGTTATTTTAGCCCGTGAGTATAAAGAATTAATAAATAATTTAGAAATAAAAACAAGTTTACAAAACAAGACCATAAATACTTATTTACCGCACCGTACAAATAATTTCATTCGCATTAATTTAGTCAGTGAGTATAAAGAACATTTGATAATAATTTCTAGAAATAAAAAAAGCAAAACAAGTTCAAAACAAGATCTTAAATACCTATTTACCAATCATTTATTTCATTCGCATTAATTTAGTTTGTGAGTATAAAGAACATTTAATAATTTCACTACATAAAAACAGCAAACCAAATTCGTTAAACAAGTTCATAAAATACTTATTTACCATTCATTATGTACAAATCATTTCATTTGCATTAATTTAGTATGTGAGTATAAAGAATATTTGATAATTTCTAGAAATAAAAACAGCAAAACAAGATCACAAAACAAGATCATAAATACTTATTTACCAATCATTTATTTCATTCGCATTAATCACTTCATTCAGCAGGTGAGTATAAAGAACATTTAATAAATTTACTACATAAAAATCGCAAAACAAGCTCGCAAAACAAGTTCATAAATACTTATTTACCATTCATTATGTGCAAATCATTTCATTCGCATTAAATCAACAGGTGAGTATAAAGAACATTTGATAATTTCTAGAATTAAAAACAGCAAAACAAGTTCACAAAACAGGATCATAAATACCTATTTACCAATCATTTACTCATTCGCATTAATCATTTCATTCAGCGCGTGAGTATAAAAAACATTTAATAATTTTACGAAATAAAAATAGCAAAACAAGTTCACAAAGCAAGATCATAAATACTTAATTGCAGATTAAGACATGATGAATTTCGTAGAGATTACAAATGGGGAAAATGTGCACATTGTAATGAAGATAACACTCAACCAACATGGTGTCTACCATGCGACTCTGACATAACAACAAGGTGGACAAGTGGAAATAAAGATATCGATGATTGCACGAAAGAATTCCAACTTAGAGCCTGGAATTATGAAAATGCGATTGAATGGATTCCATTTAATAAATTATCTGATGTTAAAAAAATTGGTAAAGGAGGATTTGGTACTGTATATTCTGCAACCTGGTTGGATGGCATACATAAAGTTGAAAAAATTAAAGTTGATGGTGACAACTATTCCTACAAAAGAGCGCGTGAACCAAATAGCATCGTTGCACTCAAGCCATTGGCTAGTTCTGAGAATAATAACGATTTCTTAAAAGAAGTAAACTAATTTATTATTGCTTTGATAATTTATCTAACAGTTTATTGAACTAATAAATCATTGTTTAAATTTTAAGTTTAAAAGTTTTATGGAATGTAAATTAAATTATAGTAGTCTCGCAATATATGGAATAACCCAAAACACAAAAACAAAAGAATATTTGATGGTCTTTCAGTATGCTGATAATGGAAGTCTTCATAATTATTTGACAAAGAATTTTAGTGAGCTTACATGGCAGACTAAATTACAAATACTTGAAGATACTGCGGATGAGTTATTTATGATACATAATAATGCAAAATATATTCATGCAGATTTTCATAGTGGTAATATTTTGCAAGATAAACGTGCTAATGAAAAAACACGATCCTATATCGCAGATCTAGGTTTGTCTAGAAAGTTAAATGAGAATATTTCAACTGGCGAAATTTATGGAGTTATGCCCTATGCTGCTCCTGAAGTTTTATCAGGAGATAAACCGTTTACACAAGCATCAGATATTTATGGATTTGGTGTTATTATGGCTGAAATGACAACTGGTCAAAGACCTTTTGATGGACGTAAATTTGATACTAAACTTTCAGTAGAAATTTGCAGGGGATTGCGACCAGAGTTTGCTTCTGGAACTCCTAAATGCTATATTGAATTGGCTGAGAAATGCATGAATTCTAATCCAAATGAACGACCTCCTTTTGCTTGGGTAGTTCGGGATACAATAAGAGATTGGCTTAAGAAAATAACCAGTTCAGAAGATAATGAAATTAAAAAGCAATTCTTGGATGCTGATAAAGTTATTAAATCATTGCCGATACCAAAGCATCCTGATGAAATGTACACCAGCAAAATTTTAGCACAAAATTAATTTCAAAGGGCGATTAAAGAAGGTATTTTATTTTCAACTATTATATTAAAATTATGCTTTATTGGTTTATTTAAAAATAATTATTGTTATTTGTTTATTTAGATTTGCCACATGATTCTGCTCAAAACAAGCTTGATTTTACCGAATCTTGAACATTTTTTATGTATACACCCGGATACTGTTAGTGTTAAAAGCTATAAATATATTGCAAAATTAGTTTTTTTTTTTTTGATTTGATTAAATATCAAACATTATTGAAAATAATATTGCAAAGTTGGGATTAATAATAATAAATAACAAACATTATTGAAAATAATATTACAAAATTTAGGTTAATATTTTTGCTTTGCTTTAGCCACTAATAAATTTATTTACTATATTTATTTTAAATTTATTTTTTAAAGACTTGGTTAGTAATATTATTTTTAAAAAATACGATAAACAATTTAAAAATTTAAAAAAATTATTTATAATTAAACCTCAATTTAATTATTAGTTTAAAAAACAAAAATCTGATAATTATAAAAATTGTGATTATATAAAAATTAAATTTTATATTTTATAACTGTATAATATATACTTAAGATAAAAAATTATATATTATATCAAGGTTGTAAATAACTATATCAATAATAGTTCTAACAAGGTTTAATTAATATAAATCTTGTAATTTATATCAAGTATTTTGCAAAAAAAAAATATATAAAAAATAATACTTTGATTAGTTTTATTACTACAAAAAACTTAAAATAACTAACAAAGGATTAATTTACTATGTTTATTTAATAATTAAGACCTAATAACCTGTTAGTTATTTCTAATAACTAATACTCAAAAAAATCAGATATCTATAAAATATTAGTTTTAACAAATAATATAAATTAATTTAATTAGTGTTTGTATAGAAAATTATATATAAAAAATATAATTTAGCTAATTACTTTTATTTGTAATTATGTATTATGTAGCATGTTATTTAATATATGAAAAAAAATGTATCGAGCAAATACAATGAGCTATATAAAATAAATAATTTTTTGTAGCAAAATATTAGAATAGAGTTTAATATAGGATAGATAATTTTTTTTTTGTTACTGCTTATTGTAATAAATAAATGAAGTAATAACTTAAGAAATTAATCAAAAAAATTATACATATAAGTTTCTATTAGAATGGTTTTTCCAATAAATCTTACAATAAAAAGGAATGCTACAAGAGGTTTCGTCTTGCAATAATGAAGAAAAAGCTATGCTACAATTTATCGTGAATATTTAGATACTGTACTAAAAAAAAACCTATCAGTCTGTTCGATTAAAGTTATTTATGGTTATTTCTGATTCCTCTGACTATGAAAAAAGCCTTTAATACATATAAACAATGGAAGATTATTGTAATGATGTGCTTAACTATCGAATAAAATATAAAATAGGATTACATTTACTTATTGCACGGGTCTTATATGACAACCCGTGCTTTTTTTCATTTACTTATTGGCACGGGATTGTTACATCAGACACTGTGCAATAAAATAGTTATTATATGGGTGTTGAATAACCCGTTACACACATGGGTTCATATTTAAATCCCGTGCCTTCGACACGGAATATGAACCCGTGTGTAACTGGGTTATTTATAAATTTTTGTATCAGTTGCAAAAAAGAAATTGATAAAGGTTATAAGAAAATTGTTGAAGCTGAAAGTTTTGGTCTTCCTGATGCAAAATATTGGATAAGCAAATATAAGAATCAAAAAAGATTACGGAGCAAAAAAATTATTATTATATAAATCGTTTAAATTATATACAATATATGTATTAACTGCCGGGTTATGAAAAAAGGTTTATTACATTTTAAATATGTGAAATTTTTAAATAGATTAATACTGTATTTATAACGTCGAGAAGATATATGTCATAAAAATGTGATCAATAGTTTATTGTAAAGCTAATAGTTAACAAATTCTGGAAACTTTGACATACATTTAGCACCAGGGGGTACCGAAAAACTAATTAGAAGCAAATTATAATAAAATCACATGATTTCATAGACAGCAGGCCTTAATTTCTTCAAGCTCATTTATAGGCTTTGCAAAAAGATGAGATCCGTGATTTTTTTTAATGATTATGACTGAGAATCAGAGATTCCAAATTGTCTGTTACTTTATATTTTCGATTGGTTCTTAAAATTTCAAAAAAGCTTCTCCGATTTTACATGACATTGTGATCTGCAGAGGTCACACCTTTTTGCAAAGCTGATTAGTAGCGCAGTCACAATTTGTAAATTTTTATGTAATATATTCACCACTACGATATGATTTTTGATTTTTTTGCTGTTTAAAAGGTTAGGTTACACCAGTAAAAATTTTATGATGATTTTAATTGTATGACGTATAGAAAAGATTAATTTTAATTGATTTTTCGGCAGGCCTGCAGTAGAGTTTCCAGGATTTGACTGTAATAATACGATTTTCAAAATTACATATCATGAATTTAGCGCTAGTACGTATAAAAATGGTAAATTATGAGCATAATTTTCGCATCATATAACCCTGAACACCCTAATTATGTGTCCTGAAATCATATTATCATAGTTCTAACTTCGTTATGAGTAGATGTCTCCATAAAACGTTCAGATATCGTTCAGAAGAATTTTAAGAACCAATCGTATCGATTAGTGTTTAAAATTAATTTATGCTAGCAGATTAACATTTCAAAAAATATCAATATCTTAACTTCACAGCCCATCTATCTTGATGACTTAATATTCAAAAGCAAGCTTAAATCATAAGCTTTCTTTTAACTATTAAGTCGCTTCAAAGTTAATTGAGATATGAACTGTGAAAAGTTATAGCATTAATTTCTATCGACGGCAGCCAATGTAAGAATGTAAAACCATTTTCTACAATAACGATAAACAAACTTAAATATATCTCTCATTAAATACCAAGATAAAAAATTGGGCAAGTCACATATCTAAACAAATGGAATGATTAATTTTGTAGTGTGTTATTAAGTAAATACATCACTTTATTGAATAAGAGTCAAGAATTATAAACAGTGCTAAACTGTATGAAGTTTGACACCGCTGAATGGTTATAATAAAGTCAATTTTATCTATCTTATCAGTTATTGGGATTCAATCTCTATTTACACATAACCTCAATTATTTACAACAAAAAAATAATATCAATTGTAGTGTGATCGTTTTTTTAGCATGCATGACGAAAACTACATAATCTAGTATCTGATGAAACTATATGCTTTTTGAGATTTATCAAGCTTCATCAATTTCATCATGCATCATTAAAATACGGTAAGGATTTAATCCAAAATCAAATTTATAATAAATTTAGTAAACTTGATAAATTTATTTCTGTTTTATTTTAAATGTTATCTTCTTTTATATTGGACGAATTTATAATAAATTTTGGATAACTGATGATATTCTTTTTTGTACTATCATTGCTATTATAAAATCTATTATCAATGCAAATAATTATTAACAATAAAGTTAAATACATCCACATGCAAATAGAATTTGCAGCTCAAATTTTATATACTGTTTCAATTATCTTGAATGCATATATTAATTTGATGGACAAATAAATAGGATAGGATTAATATCATGTATAGTTCTGATTATATAAACGACTTTTAAATCAAATCGAAAATTAGTTTAATCAAATGAGACTCAAATTTATTTTATATGAGGACTCAATCACTTGGTAGAATAAACCACAGAAATAATAAGATTATAAATTGTTTTAGAAGTGTTTCAAATTGAGTATTATTATATATAGCAAAGAAAATTTAAATATTTTCATCAAAGTAGTAAGATACCTAAAGTTTTTCGCTTCATAACAGTAATAACAAAATATCGAATGTAACCTAGTTGCTAGAAATTAAAAATTCTAAGTTCTTGAGCAAAAATATTTTGAATAAAGAATTTGTAAAACCAATATACAAGCTGTTAATAAAGTAAGCAATGTATCTAAAAAATTGTGAAAAAAGTAAATAAGAATTTAAATAATTTTCGATTAAAATTTCATCTTGATCTTATGCATATTCAATTGATTTTTGTCAACACTATAATAAAAGGATTTAAGTGCTGAATTGTCAACAAGTAGAATATTAGATCATTAATTGTTACCAAGTGACGGACAAAGAAATGTGAGAATAAAAATTGGAATAAAAAGTAATGTCAAACAAATAGTTCTTTTCACCCCTTTTGACATTTTTTTAAATTTGGCTTTATTTAATTGTTTCCATATATACCATGCACAAACAAATACCATTTAATTTTATTATGCAATTAAGATTTCATTTTCTTAAAACAATGTGGAGAAAAATCCACACTCTAAATTTTGGTTTCATTGTAAATAATTAAATTTTTATTCTGCATTACATTTTAAGTCTTTGCTATAAGATTATACTTTTTCGTCAATTGTTAATTTTATCTATTTGAATAATAATAATTTAATTTAAAAAAATAAAAGTAAAAATATTATAGGTCTAATATCTTTTTTGCTATTATTAGTCAGCTATATTTTACTTTGTTGTGCTGTTTAATATCATGTTCTCTCAAAAAACATGATCACACTCGCAATAAAATGATAATTTTGTCAGAAACATAGCTTTATTTTTTCAAATTCATAAAAAGAGGATTAAATTTGTAGTTCTTGTATAATTAAAAAATATAATTCATTCTGAAGAGCCACCAAATGCTGAAAATTGATTCTGTTGTTACTTAGCAAAGCTTCAAAATTGCCAAAACTCAAAACCTAATTGTTTTCTTTTTCTTAAATTATTGATTAGGCTAGATTGATGTATGTCCTAAAATTATAAAATGATGCCCGTATGCAAATGTCCCCTTTAAACTATCTGATTGGACAATCTTGCATATATGTGCATAAACTCATAAAATTTAAATCAACTAACTTTATAAGGATTATAATCATCGGTAACTGTAATTATGCATGATTTATGTCGTCAAAATTTGTAATTGATGAATTAATAATCAAAAAAAAAAGCGTAAAAATTTAAATGCGAAAATCAAGAATACAGGAATGATCAGATATTTTTATTCACACTCGATTGACATCTATGATTTTTAAAATTCGATTTTCATCCGTTATGCGTATTTTATGGATGTTAGATTAACTAATATGTAGATAACCTTAATAACATGCGTTTGTGAGTCGCATGCAGTTATCGACAAAATAGTAAGGTAAACTGAATTTTTACAGTATCTCATGGTAGAATCATAATAATTTTCAACGCAAACTAACACAACCTTACAGTAATTCATAATACAGACTCAACATTAAATATCTATTGTGCATCGAATAGGTTTGTAACAGAATTTTTTATAGTAATTCACAATAATTCTAATACAAGCTAACTCTCATTAACAGAATAGTTTTACAATAGCTCACCAATGCAAGCTAAAAACTTCGACTAATTCAAATTTAGCCCCACGAAAATCAAAATGCAATTAACTCGACCACGTTGTGGTCGCCAGAATGGCAGGCAAGTGTTTAAAATTTTCTTATGTAACTCATTAGAAATCGTGAAAATTCTATGCAAAACAAAACTTACACAACTTTAAATTACATACAGTGGTCAACGGAATAGCAAATAGTTTCAAAAAAGAATGGTTTGTCGTAACTCTTGATGAAAATCATGGTAATTGCAATGCAAACCAACTTTAAACATTGTATACTGCATTATCGTTCTTTTCGATTCAGTTTAATTTAATCACTATATGATTATTTTTTACGAGCTTCGTGAGTTCTACAATTACAATACAAGCAATTACCTAAATTCGTTATATTTTCAGAATCCATTTATTATATTTAATATAGTAAATGGGATCTGAAAAATGTAACATTATATGTATCGTAATCGTGGTACTCACTGAGCTTGCAAACTGATCAAATTGAAAAGAGCGATAATAAGTTCTGTAACGAATCGTTTTTCAATAGAACTAACAATAATTTAATTGCAAATCGGCTCAACCATAGTAACATACTGAGATAATGGGTAAGGTTTTGTAACAGAATTGTTTACCGTAACTCGTGATAATTCTGATGAAGCTAACTCAACCTTAAACACAGACTGGAATAGCGGACAGGTTTCGTAAGAGAATTTTTACAAATTTATGTTAGAAATCGTGGTAATTCAAATGCACACCAACTCAGCCGCATTGATTAATTGAAAAAATCAGGGGCGCCATTGGCGCCCCGATTTTTTCTTCTTGTAATTCATATAATTTTACTGAGATCTGCAAATTCTATTGACAATTTTAATTGAAAAGCCTGTCAACGAAGTGACAGGGCGATCATTATTGCGAGATCAGATGACTTTATGACAGATCAAGTACAGGTTTTGTTATGTATCCTTTTATGGTTATTCTTTGATTATTGTCGTGAGATCTTGTAACTTGTTTTTACAGGTAGTTTCAGATTTGCATATGATTTTGATATTCACATGGTTATGATTATTGTTAGATCGACAATGAGAGTAAGGGATAATGACTGTGGCCAAGTATGAACCAGTGATACGGGAAGAGTATTTTAAGGCCAAGAATTTCAGTAAAGAAGGTTATCTTTCTTTTCGCTATCGCTCGCCTTGTGAAGGCTGGCTCTATCGCCCTCCCTTACCCACCCGAAGTCAAGCAAGTGAAACTGTTGTTATGCCAGGCTCCACGGCTGCGCTAGCAGTGCAAGGACCTGATGTTTTTTGATATGCCAGGCTCCACGGCTGCGTTAGCAGTGCAAGGACCTGATGTTTTGTATGGTTCCGCGACTGAAAGTGGCAGTGCAAGGACCTGTTTTGTACCTGGCTCCACGACTGCAAGTGGCAGTGCAAGGACCAGAGGTAGTTGGATCCACGGCTGCAAGTGGCAGTGCAAGACCAGTTGTTGTATTTGGCTCCACGGCTGCAAGTGGCAGTGCAAGGACCAGTATTATGAAAAGCCTGTCAACGAAGTGACAGGGCGATCATTATTGCGAGATCGGATGACTTTATGACTGATCATGTACAGGTTTTGTTATGTATCCTTTTATGGTTATTCTTTGATTATTGTCGTGAGATTTTGTAACTTGTTTTTACAGGTAATTTCAGATTTGCATATGATTTTGATATTCACATGATTATTGTTAGATCGATAATGAGAGCAATGCAAGGACCTGTAGTATGTATACCCGGCTCCACGGCTGCAAGTGGCAGTGCAAGGACCAGAGGTAGTTGGCTCCACGGCTGCAAGTGGCAGTGCAAAGACCTGTTGTGTACCTGGCTCCACGGCTGCAAGTGGCAGTGCAAGGACCAGAGGTAGTTGGATCCGCGGCTGCAAGTGGCAGTGCAAGGACCTGTTGTTGTATTTGGCTTCACAGCTGCAAGTGGCAGTGCAAGGACAGTTGTTGTATTGGCTCCACGGCTGCAAGTGGCAGTGCAAGGACCTGTTGTTGAATTTGGCTTCACAGCTGCAAGTGGCGGTGCAAGGACCAGTTGTTGTATTGGCTCCACGGCTGCAAGTGGCAGTGCAAGGACCATAAGAATGAACCTCGCTCATACCGGCAGGAACACGTTACCGATTCTCTTTTCAGCTATGAGAAGATTCGACGGTTTTCCCTCTATATGAAGGCATCATAGGTGTCCATTTCGTTTACTGTTGTGATGAATGCGTGTCGCTATGGTGGAAAATGTGATTATGTATATTAGAGCCAATAAGGTAGCAAGCCCTTATCCCATATGTTCTTCAGATATGTAAATAAAGTCATTCAGTTTTGTTGTATAAAGTCAGCTGATCGAGCAATAATAATAGTGCCTCTAGGTTGATTTAGCTCATTTATTCTCTATTTTCGCATTTCTTTTTTAATTACGTAAAAATATGGTAATTTTCCAACCCTAATTATAATAATTAATTTTCTTGAGATTATTATTAATTTACATTTAATTTTGACTAAGCAAAATTAAATATAGTTCCAGCAAATTAGACATAATTCCAGTCAATTTAATGTTGTTTTTCTACCTTTACAGTATTCGTTCTTTAATTTGAAAATTTTTCTCAAATTAATTTCAAGAAATTTTGTAGTATAAAGAAAGTTGAATTCATTTTAGAATAAAATTTGTTGTAAATAAATACCACTTAAAACATTAAGTAGCTGCTCCATAGAATCAATAAGCTTACTTCTTTAAACTCAGTTCTCTGACGGCCTCTTGATGCCGTAGGAGTAGTAATATGCGAAGCGTAAATTGAACAGATAATATAAATAATCTACAGACTATTTTAAACCGGGGAATATCTTCGAAATTTTTCAAATATCAGCTATTCTATTATCTAAGATTTTCATATATTATTATACAATTGCCAACATAATAATATAATGCATACCAAAAAAAAAATTACTATTGAGCATTTTAAAGTTTATTTGTTGAAAATTTTTAATAAGGGGTTTCAGAATTAAAAAAAAAATAACGTATTTCGGAATTTAAAAATCTTATTCGTAAGATGAAATGGGAGTTTTTAGAGACTCCCATTTGACGAAATAGAGGAAACAAATTATAATTCAGAGTAAATAATAAAACTTTCGCTCAAATTACATACTGAACCTTTGCTCAAAAATTGCTTACTGAACTTTTGTTCAAATTACTTATTAAACCTTTGCTCAATTTATTTTTTTATATAACTTACTGAATCTTAGCTCAAATTACTCGCTGAATCTTTGCTCAAATTACTTACTGACCTTTGCTCAAGTTACTTACTGAACTTTTGCTCAAATTATTTATTAAACCTTCACTTAAGTTGTTTTTCTATAATAACTACTAAACCTTTGCTCAAATTACTTATTAAATATTTTTCAAATTATTCTTTTATATAACTTACTAAACTTTTGTTTAAGTCATTTTTTTACATTACTTACTAAGTCTTGGCTTAAATTATTTTTTATATAACTTATTATACTTTCGCTTAAATTATTTTTTATATAACTTATTAAACTTTCGCTTAAATTTTTTTTTATATAGCTTAAAAACGTTACTTAAGTTATCTTAAATATTAATATTCCTCCAAAGAGAACTTTCAAGCAAACTAAAGGGCTTGAAAAAAAATCGTTAGATTTAATTGTTCTTTCACGTATAGTAAGATATCGATCCAGTTCTATAACTTGTATTAATTCCAATATTTCGTCAATTTCTTTATCCAGAACTTTAGTAATAGCCTTATTCGTGCTAGTTGAGTGTTGTTTAGGTGTTCTCAAGCGTCTTAATCAATGGGTAAAAAAGTGTCGGGAAATAAAATTTATTTAGCAGAAAATATTTAAATTAGTCAGCAAGTTAATAATTAAGATGAATATGCGTGGTTTGATAAAGCTTATTACGTAAATCTAACATTTTTATTAATAAAAAAAATTGAATGAGCTTGTCATTTAAATCAACAAACTTTTTACAATAAATCACCTTTATTTTATACCTGACTTGAAAATTCTACAATCAATTGAGTTTTCAAAGAGATCGCACAAGCATCATCATAATCAGCAACGAATTATTATTTTACTTCTCGTACTAAATGTTTTTATGATCAATAAAAACAATCGGGAAGCCCAAAAATTAATAGTCGATACTTATCGTTACTTAGCTTTACCAATATGCCAATAATTTCAACTATTACCGTCAATAATCTTTTCATTCAATACAACAACCCAACACCAATGGGGACCTAAAACTAGTAGCATATTATAATTGAAGTCAGTAAACGGAACAACGAGGACTGCTAAAGTTGATGTTTCACAGAATATTTTCGAAGATCCGTAGCATTTGCTTTTTGTTTAATGGTCGCTTTGTTTTTTTTTTTATTTTTCATTTTTATTTTTCATTTTTGTTTTTATTTTTCCATTTTTTTAGTTTTGACAATGAAATTTAATAGATAATAGAAAGAACCGCTCAAATATTGACTACGATGTTTATTTTGATTGATTCTAATAATGAGCACCATTACGATCACTAATTAATCTCACCACTTGAGAAAATTTCAATTACGTCATCAATTGCATATTCGAATTCTAAGAAAAATTTTATGTAAATATAAATATCGTTGGGCACCATTGCGATCACTTGCTAATCATATTGAGAATGACATTTGAGAGCACCTGTTGTCGATGTGAAATTTTAAGCATGTTAAGCATAAAACGATATTAGAAGCAATATCGATTAACAATAAAATAATTTAAAATTATAAATAAGTGTATTCAAGATTTGTACATCTCTTATTTGATAGTAAATACGTCTTCTAATTTTTGTTTGTCTCTCACTTCCGGGTTACATTAACCTACACAGCTTTCTAGCATCGCGTAATTTTACCTTTGACTGTCGTTCTGACAGGTCACAGGCTATATTGTTTTGTATAACCTAGGGGATAGTTAAAGATACGGGGGGGGGACAACTTTGTGTTACACAAGTAGATTAATTACTGGCCGAATTGTGCATCCACTTATTTGCGCGGGTAATACAAGCTCCTGGAGAGGAAATAGCAAATCGGAGAATGCAAATTTTGACTATTCCGGATCAGCCCGACGAAGAATTCTAACACGCGTAAATGAAGAAAAAAGCGAAAATACGCAAAAACTAATGTTTAAATCGATCTTGGAGCACCAATTAAAAATGACGGAAATGAAATTTTACTTATATTAAGCATCGCTCTAACTCTATAGCCTCTAACGTTAAGGCCCTAACCCTAAATTGTTATCTCACGCACTTAGTTTATTTACAAATTTGGATTTTCTTTTTTGGTTTGTGTTACCCGCACATATAAGTAAAATGGCCGAACTATGAATTGGCAAAAATTCGCTTTTCTTTATTTTTTTTGACATACACATGTAAAAGCAGCCGATTTACAAAGTTAAGGCTGCTTATACCCCATATATATAAACGAAGTCTTTCTATTTAAATTGGTCCACTGCTAAAAAAAATTAGATTATGCATTTTTAAGGTTACTATTTGATAACCCTCAAATGTCAGCAGCACTCAGAAATGTATCAGAAATAGATGCCTTTTCATAAAGAAATCATTCACCAAAAACCAACTAGCACGAAATACAAAATCATCTGATAGAGATAATGAAACAGGAGATGAACAAGATGTAGTAATCAAAAATTGACTACATCTAGTATCACAGATTAACTTTAAACTTTATTTATTTATATTCATATTTAGTATATTCTATAATTTATGTAAATTAAAATATGCTTATGTTATAATACATTAAAATATTAAAAAAGTATACAGGGCATGTCATATCTAGGAAGGACACAACTGTGGTATGTGATAGATGGAGCACCTAAGGCAATGGGACCTATTTTTAGAAATGACCCTATTGTTAGAAATCTTTTATTTTTTGTTACAACACACTATAAAACACAAATTTTTTCAAACAATTCATGTGCAATACAAATATATAAGTTAGAATATATCATGTTGTATAAAATTAACCATTTGTATATCCATAGAACCATATTTACCACTCCAGTAACTTTTGAAGCAATTACAAAAGACAATAGACTGATTTACAAATTTGATAATAAGTTTTGATCTACCAATCCCTTTTGGATAATTTTGCTACCAAAATGTTCATCTCAATGAGACGATTTTAACAAGCACAAAATCATTAAATTCTGATTACAGATCCCAAGATTATTACGATTTTGTACTATTTATTAGTAAATTATAGTAATTTAAAATTTACTAATAAAATAGTACAAAATTGTGATGATCTTGGGATCCTGTGATCAGATTTTAATGATTTTGGGCTTTTTAAAATCGTCTCATTGAGACGAACATTCTGGTAGCAAAATCATCTAAAATGGACAAGTAGATCACAACTTATTATCAAAATTTTAAATTAGCTTATATAAAAACAAGATAAAGTAAATATTAAACAACAATAACTTTAGAAAATAAAAGCAAAAAAAGAGCAGAGTGTAGCAAAAAAAAAACCAAAAAAAGAAAAAACAAACCATAAAAAATAATATTATAAAAAAAAATTTTAAATTTCTAAATTTTTTTAAAAATAGTTATATTAGATTTCTAACAATAGGAGCCAATAGTCAAATTTAACTAAATTTTACAAAGTTTTAAGCCTATTAGAAAAATAAAATTTTATATATGAATATAATACAATTTATATTTTATTAAATAATAATAGATAATAAATTTTATATATAAAATTTTATAAAAATATATTAACATTTAAAAAAATTTTAGATGTAACAAAAAAAGTTTCTAAGAATAGGTGCCATTTCTTACATATAGTAATTTTGACTTAAACTATAAGTGGCCTAGACAATCACAATTTACAAAATTATATAATTTCATTCAATTTATTTTACATATTTATTTTATGCTAATATTTATTTAATCTGATAAGTCAATCATGTGAATATGATCTTACACAATCTTCTATAATTTAAAAACTTATTTAAACACTGGAAATTTATCTGAAGAAATAACATGAAGTCAAGTAAACTTTATTCAAGAGCTACTAAAGTATGCAACTATTGTAAAAATAAACATTTATGCTGTACAAAAATCAAACCTTCTGACAAGTGTACCAATTGCAAAAAAACAGGACATACCTTGTAAAGACTTATTTATATATTGAAAAAAGGGCTAAAACCTCTAAACTACTCAACACTAAATGAGATGCCAAAGACAACACTATAATTAACTAAATAGAAAAAACTACAACCACATTAGGATTCAACAACCATTGTTAATAACTCAAAAATTTGAAGTCCAAATATATTTACAAAAAGTACTTGAGAATTGTTAACATTTAAAAAAATCTTTGCAAGAAACTATAGAACCAACAATATCCTATATTATAGTAACCAAGGAACTATAAACCAAATAGCAATTAATGATTTATAAGTAAACACAGCTACATTTGTGACTATATAAGGAATAGAAAATACTACAGTAGTACAAAAAACTATAATCTTGCTTAACAACTTATATAATAATAATATAGGATTATCAACTCCAAAAAACTATTCAAGGAATTCGAATTAAATAAGTAGACTATACTAATTATTTAAACTAAAAAAGACTTTAGTGTAATCTCAAAAGAGGGCAAAACAACAATTTTTATCTTAAAAATTGTCTAAATGACTAAAAGAAGTAGTATAAAAAAAATTAGTAGCAAAATCCTAAAGAATTAAAATAAAAACTTATATTTGAAAACACTAAACTTAATTATCAGTAAAATTTTATACTATACCTTAAAAATACTTTAAGAAAATATATTAAACAAAGTAAAGAAATCCTCATACAAAAACCAATTGAAGAAATACAAATTGATATTAAAGTCACAGTAAAAGAATTAATCTTATGTGTATACTAACAAACAACTATAGAATAGATCAAGTAATAGTAGTATTACAACAAGTACTAAAAGTTAATAGTTTATTACTAAACAATAATGCTATATTTAATCACAAACAAAACCAAAAGCAACATGAATATGTTAGCCTATTAATTGCAACCCATTAAGCACTAGTCTTTATTATTATTAAAGCTATTTGAGAAATGCTATACCAAACTTTATAACGAGTATAATCTTATACAGACTAAATTTGTTACAAGAAATATTAGTAAACAAAGGAGCTAATATTGCCTAAGGACTAGATACAAT
The DNA here is from genome assembly GCA_003550325.1 of Gigaspora rosea. Classification (NCBI taxonomy): domain Eukaryota; kingdom Fungi; phylum Glomeromycota; class Glomeromycetes; order Diversisporales; family Gigasporaceae; genus Gigaspora; species Gigaspora rosea. Next base: position 222,899 of record QKWP01000101.1, read on the forward strand.
AGATACTAAAAATGAAAAATTCTATTTTAATGAACACTTATGCATAGAAGAAGTTTCAGAAGAATACTCAAAATTATTATAAAAGAAAAACCTACTGAAATTAAAATAACACCAAAAACTAAATACAGACTAATATTAACAAAATATAGAGCCTTAAAGTTACAACATTTTGATAGTATTATATACAAAATATTATGCAATTGTCTGAAGATACCAATATTATTTCATTTCAATATTAAAATTACAAATAATAGCAAGAATATTTGTGATACTTACTTAATATATATTTAAAATAATTATATTTAAATATTCTTATTAGAAATACTACTATATGAAATAGCATTATCATTATTTATTATTTAATCAGAAAATCATTACATTTTTATGGAATATTAAGAGAAGAAGTTAAAGAAGAAGCTTATTATTGTGTTAATATTTCAAATAAAGATCTATTGCAAGTAATAGCACACCAAGGAGCACCTGATATTAAGATAAATATTCAAAAAGACACTTATAACCACCTAGCAACTAAAAAGCTAGTGATACAAATTGAAAATCGAATTAATTAATTAGTTGTAAAGTTGACAACTAATCGATTTGAATTTTACAAACCCAACTTAGTTGATTAATCGATTAGTCAACTAATCAATTAATCGATTGGCCAACTAATTGATTAATCAACTAATTAATCGATTAGTCAATTAGTCATTTAATTAGCTAATTATATAAAAATGTCAACCCGGTTGTTTTCAGTTGCTACCTTACATGTATTTTACTATGTTTTTGTTTATTATTTATTCTATTAATTAATTGGTCAATCGATTAGTCAACGAATCGATTAATCGATTAGTTGATTAATCACCAACTATTCGATTAGTTAAATAAATCGATTAATCGATTAGTTGGATAAAATGATCTATCAACTAATCAATTAAAAAATTTTCATCGATTTGTAACACTATAAAAGCACTATTACATTATTCACTATTTGATAACCTACTTGAAGACAAAGTAGCTATTAAAATAGATATTTGGCACAAATATACTTATATTAAAGAAAAGTACAAACTGTTATATCCCAAATGCCACTTTGTACAAATTGCAAAAAGCATAATAAAACAGATAATTTTGAAATAAGTAAAAAGACTAAAAAGCAATATAGAACCTGTAATACGTATATGTTATTGTCCACGAAGTGGGCAATAACCAAAAATCAATCCCAGATCAGATGATCAGATAATGATGGAATGGCCACTGGCTGCGAAGCAGCCAGTGTGCCATTCCAATCATTATCTGATCATCTGATCTGGGATTGATTTTTGATTATGTCCAATTCGTGGATAATAACTGATTTATTTCCAGGTTCTTATTATACTTCAATACTTTCTCTTTATTTAAAAATGACGTAATTCATACAATTTTAAACTTTATAGAATATGAATTAAAAAATATAACCTCTTTTAAAAAATAAAAACTCTTTTACCGAATAAAAAAACTTTTACAACTTTTATCATGTCAAGTTTCATTTTCGCCATGAATTAATCGAAGAAAATACTATTTCGAATACAATAGAAGAACATGAAAGTGTTATTACAACTGAAGACAACATTCAACGATACTTAAAAAAATCTAAAGTCTTAAATACTGATGCTTGTACGCAAAAGTGGGTTAGAATTTTGCAAGACTATCGCAAAAAAAAGAATATATCATATGTTATTCAAACATTAACAGATAAAGAACAACTTGAACATGAACTATGTAAATTTTTTGCTGATATTAAATGACAGGATGGAAAACCTTACAAAGTTGAATCAATTGTGTCAGCCTAAACTCTATTTGACATTTTCTATTTGAAACTTCTTTAATCAAAAATGTTAATGTTAATGATCGATTTCAATTTCCAATTCTGTACCGAGTTGTAGATGGAAAATGTATGAAATTACAAGATCAAGGGTTTGGTGAAGTAGATAAATCGAAGGGGTTAACAAAGGAAGAAATTTGTCAAATTTTATTATATCTTAACACAGGTGACCAAACAGCATTACGACTTACACAGAAAGTATTTTTCTGGAATGCATATTTATTAGGATTACGTGGTGGTGATCAATATCGACTTCTCTTAAAGTGTATTGAGTTTCAACCAGACGGAAGCTTGATTTTTATGATTGGATGCGAGAAGAACAATCAGAGTGGACTTAAAGGTCGCAACAAATATGGAAAATTTTCTAGTTGACGTATACATATTCCTGCAGATTTATCAAACAATGAATACAAACCTGTTCAAGATCTTCAAAATTATATAAATTTACGCCCTCCAGATGCATCTGAAAAGTTTTATTTGCAATTAACAAGAAATTCACGTGAAATTCAAGATGGAAACTGGTTTCTTAAAACTGGGCTTGGAAAACATACATTGGCCAATATGATGAATGATATCGCACAAGCTTCTAAAATCAATATCACTGAAAATCGTATTACTAATCATTCAGGAAGAAGAACAGCCATTCAGCTTTTATATAATCTCAATATAAATGAACATACAATGATGGAATTTTCAGGCCATCGTTCTGTTAGTGAATTACGATCCTACAAAGTTCCTAGCAATGAGCAACGATTAAAAAATACCACAACATTAATCAATGCAATTCAAGAACCTCAAGTTCTAGTTTCAACACAAAAAGAATTGCAAATTCCAGCCCAATTTATGATTCAAGAAGAATCTCAAGTCTCTATTCAGAAAGAATTTCACATTTCAACTCAAGAAGAATCTCAAGTTCTGATACAAGAAGAATCTCAAGTTCTGATACAAGAAGAATCTCAAGTCCATGAATCTCAATATAAATCTCAAGTTCCAATTCAAAGAAAACCACAAATTCTGATGCAATTTAAGAATAACAAGATCAAAAAAAATCGCCAAGATTAACTGAGGAAGAAATTCAGCTAAAATTAACAAGACCATTTCGTTCACCATTACAAACACTTCAAGATCAAACTCAGAACATCATAATGACAAAAGATGGAACTACAAATATTTTCGAATTTCATAATTCTGGAAATGTCACAATTATATTTAAATAATAGTCTTAATATATATATTATTATATAGTATAGCTTGCGCAAATTAAAATTAATTAAAATTTTTACTATTTGCTGTTTACGGTCTTTAATTAAAAATTGAAATATTTGGCCCATTTCAAACAATTTTTAAATAATACTTTTTAAATAATTGGCCTGGCTCGAACAATTTTAAGTACTTATGGCTTGAATAAAGTATTTGACAACATTTTAACAAATTTTTATAATTATGGTTTAAAAAATGTATTAGGCCAAGTTTAATTCTGGATTAGCCCGAATCTGGAATCTGGGTAATAAGTATGAAGAGTAAGTATGGAAGTATAAATAAGAACCAGGAAATAAATGTAAAATATTTTTTAACTCTACTAAAGTACAGTAAAAAAAAGGAAATTGTAGTACAAGGGAAATCTATACAAAACAAATAGAAAAAATTAAAAAATTTATACAACAAAACCCTGACTATAATAAAAAAAGTATAAGTGCATAAACTGTAGAGAATATAAAAAATATTCAAATTTTGGACTGAGCCAATGAGACCAAAAAACACAAAGTGCATTATATGTAGAATCAAAAGAAGACCTTACTTTGAAAAATACTATGAAAAACAATGCAAAAAAAACAATATGAAACTGGAGTATAAAAAGAACAATACCAAACACGGAAAGTTAAGATAAAATCAATGAATTAATATGACAATGTTCTAGATATAACCAATACTGAACAATCCAGGGTTGGCATTGAACAATGTCAAATAAATTTAATTGGACATTTGGACATTTGGACATAGTTCAAATGTCCAAATAATTTTTTGGAACTTTAGGCATTGGACAATGTCCAAATAAATTATAAAATTATTGGACATATGTCCAAATTGTCAATTGGATATATGTTAAATTGTCCAATAATTTTATTGGACATTTTAATAATATGATTGAACTAATAATTTTTACGGTCATCGAATATATTTTTTAAAAAATTTTAATTTTTCTGTCGAACGTAAAAATCAAAAGTCAATTAATAAAAAATTTTTTAATGCTTATGAAAATTTTGTCGTAAGTGTATTTTGACATGCTGATTAAGTTACTTAAGCGATTTTAACCAATACACTTAGTAAAATTTAGACTTTACTATGTAACAACTTTTGCGATTGTGGGGCGAATATATTTTTTTAAAAAATTTTAATTTTTCTGTCGAAAGTAAAAATCAAAAGTCAATTAATAAAAAATTCTCAATACTTATAAAAATTTTTGATAAGTGCATTTTGATCAGCTAAATAAGTTTATTTAAGCAATTTTAATCGATTTGCTAAGAAAATGTAGACTTTACTATGTAGCGACTTTTGTAAATTGTGAGTAGCTTATTTTTAGGTCAAAGACGTTTTTGAGATTTTTTTTAAATATTATAAAATTTGATTAGTCAATAGTCTTATCATTAGGGGAGGGTCAGGACCTATGTAGACCCTAATCACATAATTTACTGCACTTCCCTAAGTGCCAATTATTTATTTATATAGCAGAATTTTAACTTTACTATGTAATAACTATTTGCAATTGACCAAAAATCAATTATATCTGAAAATAAACCACTCCTGATTTTTTGTGTTGGTGTGTTTTCTTTTATAATATGCCTTTATTTAAAATTAAAAATAAAATCAACTATTGTTATTATTTTTTTTGAAATACAATAAGTTTATAGTTTCTAAAATTCTATTTACTTAATCATATTTTATTAGCCAATATCAAATATAAATATTGTAAGTAAAATGGAATTTAAGTTGATCTAATAGTATGAATATATATGTACATATGCATATTTTTATAATAATAATAATTATTATTATTATTATCAGTATACTTTTTAAATATACAGTATATTAAAGTATTTTGTTTTAGTAAATATTGGCCTAAATTAAATTAATTTAGACCAAAATTAAATTAATTTTTTTAATGTCCAATAAAAAAAGTTACTATGTCCAATCAAAATTATTTGGACAATTGGACATTGTCCAAATGTCCAAATGTCCAAATTGTCCAAATGTCCAATATAATAACATGCCATCCCTGGAACAATCTATGAATACAAATGAATTACTGAATCCTATAAATAATGTACTATAACAATTGCATGAATTGCAGACAAAATATGCAATTGAAAGATAGAAGATTAGTACAGGTTCTTGGAATAGAAATTATGTTATTACAAAGAATACATCCCCAGAGACCTTATTTTGGAATGATGCTAGGAACTGGAGGAAAAGTGGAAGTCTATGCAGATGAATATGAAATTGAAATCCTTGAAAAAAAAAATAGATACAGCAATATGTAAAACACATGAAGAATTAGGAATATACCTTGATGAAGCGAAATTATAAAGATCTGGAGTGAAGCTGCACCTTCCCAACTTGAATGAACTGCTCAAAGATGCAAAATTCATGAGCCAATATACAATGTCACTTTATCAATATTTATATATCCATGGGATTGGATACAAGAACCATTAACTACGGAGCCCGACAAATCATTGGACTAGAATTGGCATACATTTCAGGAAATTGTATTTATAAGCCAGATACCTATGCTACAAAAGAACCAAGGATTTACATTTTAAAAAGAAATTAACTAATGTTCACCACAGGTGATTATCACCTGTAATAAATAAATAGATAAAAACAAACAATTTTTATTAAGTAAAAGTTAAATTTTTTTAATATTAGGGTAAGGGTAAGAACTGGGATGGGGCAGGGGGGGCATAGTTTATACCAAAATTTTACAAGGAATTTTTTTTTTGCATAAAAAAAAGTAGTTTTATAGGCAAGTTTTTAGGCTAGAAGCAATTTTAGCAATTTTTAAAAATTTCTTTGTTTTTGTTACACAAAGATTGATTTACATGTTACACCTGATCCTGAATTTTAATTGGCAAATTGACTATAGGTGATAATCACCTGTGGTGTAAATTAGAAATATTCTTTTAAAAAATTGAGAAATATTTCAATTACTGCAAAATTGAATCACTTGATGAAAAAGAAGAATCCAACATACCACCAATAACGGAATTAGAATTCAACAACTTTAAAAAGAAGACTGAAAAGTTAATGACTAGAGATATAGTTGCACTAGAAAAATTTAAACAAGGCATATCTTTTGAAATCAACAGATTACGCAGAAGACTTACTAAATTAATAAGTACCTTAATAATTATAATGGAAAAATACAAATATTCGGTTACCAAGATAGATATTAAGTATCGGAAAAGCTAAACTGTAATCCAACACTAGCATAAATAAAGTATACTATACCATCCGAATATAGCAAAGTCCAGAAAAACATACAGATATGAAGTACATGAAACCGGAGATAAGAAGAATATAATACGCCAAATGAAAATCCGAACAATTAAAAGTTAGCATCGATCAAACATGTGTCGTTACGATAGATCAACTGGCGCTTACCCGAATTATCGGTTAATCTGATAATCACCGGCAAAATTATCTGGCCACGTAGATCGATGCCTCAACCGTATAGCCACTATAGTAAATAAAAAAAAAACCAGCATCGGTAAATTATTTTTTGATATTCGAAAAATGTCAAACGAAAATTTGACCGAATTAATCGTTGGTTTAAATAAACTAAATTTCTCTGATTGCCAAAAATTAGCAGATACGAACGATCCAGACGGAATTTTCTGGCTCGGTTATTGCTACGAATTTGGAATTGGAGTTAAAAAGGATGAAAACGCGGCATTTGCACATTATCAAAAATCAGCAGGCATGAATAGTTCAAACGGAATTTATCAATATCAAGTTGGTTATTGTTATAATTTAGGAATTGGTGTCAAAATCGATAAGCAAAAGCGTTTTCGTATTATTTGAAGTCTGCTGAGGCTGGAAATGCTATGGGAATTCGGAAAACTTTTATTTGCTACTTTTATGGAATTGGCGTGGAAAAGGATGCGGGGGATGGTTTAAGAAGTAAGTTAATTTTTAATTTTTCTATTATAATAATTTGTAATTTCTTTATTTAAAATTGAGATTTCTTACAATTTTTAATTATTAGAGAGTAAGTATAAAGTGCATTTTCATCAACCAATCTATCAGCAATTTTTATTAAGTTATTGCTTGTTTGTTATTTTAGCCCGTGAGTATAAAGAATTAATAAATAATTTAGAAATAAAAACAAGTTCACAAAACAAGACTTATTTACCACACCGTAAAAATAATTTCATTCGCATTAATTTAGTCAGTGAGTATAAAGAACATTTAATAATTTCTAGAAATAAAAAAAGCAAAACAATTTCACAAAACAAGATCATAAATACCTATTTACCAATCATTTATTTCATTCGCATTAATTTAGTTTGTGAGTAAAGAACATTTAATAATTTTACTACATAAAAACAGCAAAACAAGTTCACAAAATAAGATCATAAATACCTATTTACCAATCATTTACTTCATTCACATTAATCATTTAATTCAGCACGTGAGTATAAAAACCATTTGAAAATTTCTAGAAATAAAACAGCAAAACAAGTTCACAAAACAAGATCATAAATACCTATTTACCAATCATTTATTTCATTCGCATTAATCATTTCATTCAGAGGGTGAGTATAAAGAACATTTAATAATTTTATTACATAAAAACCGCAAAACAAGTTCATAAATGCTTATTTACCATTCATTATGCACAAATCATTTCATTCGCATTAAATTAATAGGTGAGTATAAAGAACATTTGATAATTTCTAGAAATAAAAACATCAAAACAAGTTCACAAAACAAGATCTATTTACCAATCATTTACTTCATTCGCATTAATCATTTCATTCAGCTTGTGAGTATAAAAAACATTTTAATAATTTTACGAAATAAAAATAGCAAAGCAAGTTCACAAAGCAAGATCATAAATACTTAATTGCAGATCAAGATATGATGAATTACATAGAGATTCCAAATGGGGAAAATGTGCACATTGTAATGAAGATAACACTCAACCAGCATGGTGTCTACCATGCGACTCTGACATAATAACAAGGTAGACAAGTGGAAATAAAGATATCGATGATTGCACTAAAAAATTCCAACTTAGAGCCTTGAATTATGAAGAAGCGATTGAATGGATTCCATTTAATAAATTATCTGATGTTAAAAAAATTGGTAAAGGAGGATTTGGTACTGTATATTCTGCAACCTGGTTGGATGGCATACATAAAGTTGAAGAAATTAAAGTTGATGGTGACGACTATTCCTACAAAAGAGCGCGTGAACCAAATAGCATCGTTGCACTCAAGCCGTTGGCTAGTTCTGAGAATAATAACGATTTCTTAAAAGAAGTAAACTTATTTATTATTGCTTTGATAATTTATCTAACAGTTTATTGAACTAATAAATCATTGTTTGAATTTTAAGTTTAAAAGTCTTATGGAATGTAAATTAAATCATAGTAATCTCGCAATATATGGAATAACCCAAAACACAAAAACAAAAGAATATTTGATGGTTATTCAGTATGCTGATAATGGAAGTCTTCATAATTATTTGACAAAGAATTTTAGTGAACTTACATGGCAGACTAAATTACAAATACTTAAAGATACTGCGAAAGAGTTAATGATGATTCATTATGTTGCAGGATACATTCATGCAGATTTTCATAGTGGTAATATTTTGCAAGATCAACGTGCTAATGAAAAAATACGATCCTATATCGCAGATCTAGGTTTGTCTAGAAAGGTAAATGAGAATATTTCAACTGGCGAAATTTATGGAGTTATGCCCTATGTTGCTCCTGAAGTTTTATCAGGCGATAAACCGTTTACAAAAGCATCAGATATTTATGGATTTGGTGTTATTATGGCTGAAATGTCAACTGGTCAAAGACCTTTTGATGGACGTAAGTTTGATACTAAACTTTCATTAGAAATTTGCAGGGGATTGGGACCAGAGTTTGCTTCTGGAACTCCTAAATGCTATATTGAATTGGCTGAGAAATGCATGAATTCTGATCCAGATGAACGGCCTTCTGCTCGGGAAGTTCGGGATACAATAAGTGATTTGCTTAATAAAATAACCAGATCACTATTTCATTCAGAACTAGATAATGAAATTAAAAAGCAATTCTTGGATGCTGATCAAGTTATTAAATCATTGCCGATACCAAAGCATCCTGATGAAATGTACACCAGCAAAATTATTAGCACGAAATTAATTTCAAAGGCGATTAAAGAAGGTATTTTATTTTCAACTAATATATTAAAATTATGCTTTATTGATTTATTTAAAAATAATTATTGTTATTTGTTTATTTATATTTGTCACATGATTCTACTCAAAACAAGCTTGATGTTACCGAATCTTGAACATTTTTTATGTATACAACCCGGATAATGTTAGTGTTCAAAGCTATAAATATATTGCATAATTAGTTTTTTTTTTTGATTTGATTAAATAACAAACATTATTGAAAATAATATTGCAAAGTTGGGATTAATAATAAATAAAAAACATTATTGAAAATAATATTACAAAATTTAGGTTAATATTTTTGCTTTGCTTCAGTCAATAATAAATTTATTTAGAATTTTTGATTTTTTCGCATATGCGATACACCGCACCCGAATCAAAACAATAAATTAATTCGTTAGTTTAGGGTTAGGGTAAGGGTGAGGGATAGGGTTAGGGTAAGGGATAGGGTTAGGGTAGGGCGATTTAGCAAAGAGATGCTAACCCAAAATTTCGAGAGGGATTTTTTTTTTGTTAGTGCATGAGAGATGATTTCATATGCAAAATTTAGTGCTATAGCCGATTTTTGAAAAAAAATCGTAATCGCTTCGATTTCACGTTACACCTGATCCTGCATTCTAATTGGTTGATCAAGGGTGGCGGTACATCGCCATGGCGGCAAATTATAAAACCCATTTATTTACTGTATTTATTTTAAATTTTATTTTTAAAGACGAGGTTAGTAATATTATTTTTAAAGACGAGGTTAGTAATATTATTTTTAAAAAATACAATAAACAATTTAAAAATTTAAAAAAATTATTTATAATTAAACGTCAATTTAATTACTAGTTTAAAAAACAAAAACCTGATAATTATAAAAGTTGTTTTTATATAAAAATTAAATTTTATATTTTATAACTGTATAATATATAGCTTAAGATAAAAAATTATATATTATATCAAGGTTGTAACTAACTATACCAATAGTAATTATAACAAGGTTTAATTAATATAAATCTTGTAACTTGTATCAAGTATTTTGCAAAAAAAAAAAAAAATTAAAATTAAAATTAAAAAATAATATTTTGATTAGTTAGTATATTATTACAAAAAACTAAAAAATAACTAATAATTAAAACCTAATAACCTGTTAGTTATTTCTAATAACTAATACTCAAAAAATCCGATATCTATAAAATATTAGTTTTAACAAATAATATAAATTAATTTAATTAGTGTTTGTATAGAAAATTATATATAAAAAATATAATTTAGCTAATTATTTTTATTTGTAATTATGTATTATGTAGCATGTTATTTAATATATGAACAAAAAATGTATCGAGCAAATACAACAAGCTATATAAAATAAACAATTTTTTTTCAAAATATTAGAATAGAGTTTAATACTGTATAGGATAGATAATTTTTTTGTTACTGCTTATTGTAATAAATAAACGGAGTAATAACTTAAGAAATTAAACAAAAAATTATACATATAAGTTTCTATTAAAGGTGGTTTTTCCAATAAATTTCATAATGAAAAGGAATGATACAAGAGGTTTTCGTCTTGCAATAATGAAGAAAAAGCTATGCCACAATTTATCGTGAATATTTAGATACTGTACTAAAAACTATCAGTCTGTTCAATTAAAGTTATTTATGGTTATTTCTGATTCCTCTGACTATGAAAAAAGCTTTTAATACATATTAACAATGGAAGATTATTGCAATGATGTACTAACTATCGAATAAAATATAAAATAGGATTACATTTACTTTTTGAATCAGTTGCAAAAAAGAAATTGATAAAGGTTATAAGAAAATTGTTGAAGCTGAAAGCTTTGGTCTTCCTGATGCAAAATGTTGGATAAGCAAATAGAAGAATCAAAAAAGATTACGGCGAAAAAGAAGCAAAAAAATTATTATTATGTAAATCATTTAAATTATACACAATATGTATTATAAAGTGATGTAATATGCATAATAAATACTGCCGGGTTATGAAAAAAGGTTTATTATATTTTATGCGAAATTTTTAAATAGATTAATACTGTATTCATAACGTCGAGAAGATATATGTCATAAAAATGTGATCAATAGTTTATTGTAAAGCTAATAGTTAATAAATTCTAAAAACTTTGATATACATTTAGCACCAGGTTACCGAAAAATTAATTAGAAGCAAATTATAATAAAATCACATGATTTTGTGACAGCAGGCCTTGATTGTAGGGCAATTGATTGCAATTTTTCAAGCTCATTTATAGGCTTTGCAAAAAGATATGATCTGTGATTTTTTTAATGATGATGGCTGAGAATAAGAGATTCAAAATTGTCTGTTTATATTTTGATTGGTTCTTAAAATTTCAAACCGATTTCACATGACATTGTGATCTGCAGAGGTCACACCTTTTTGCAAAGCTAATTAGTGACGCAGTCACAATTGGTAAATTTTTATGTAATATATTCACCACTATGATATGATTTTTGATTTTTTTGCAGTTTACAAGGTTAGGTTACACCAGTAAAAATTTTATGATGATTTTAATTGTATGACGTATAGAAAAGAATTTTAATTAATTTTTCAGCAGGCCTGCGATAGCAGGGTTGGCATGAATGGAATTCGGACATCGGAAATCTGTCCGATGTCCATTGTCCGAATTGTCCAATCAAAAGCAATGGACATAGGATCGGACATATAAGATTACTTTCTATAATTAGTTAATCACATGATATCGAATCGCTCCATATGATTGGCCATTTAATTTAACATGTGACAATTAGCCACTAAAATTGCCGTTGTCAATCGTGGGTTTCTGTACCCACTTTTATTTCGTATTATAAATAAAGCCATATATAACGATCTTAAATTTTTATTGTTTAATTAAAAAAAAATTAATACAGGGCGCAATTTTTTTTATATAAATAATTTATAAGGAATGGGTGCATGTTCCGTTGGTGTATATTTATCGCATGCTTTGATCTTATATGATACCATATATAGTTTAGTTGACGTAGCACCCCAATGTTCCGTCCCGTTCAATCTGGTTAAGTCCTGTACATATATGTTCAGGTTTGGAAACATTTCATATGAATGCATAATATCGTATGTATACTGAAAATTTTATATATCTGATATCGTTTAAATTTAACATATTTATAAAAAAAAAAAAAATGTCTCGTTTTACTATGAAAAATTTCACATAATTCAAATATTTTTAACGGGAAAAGGTAAATTTGGTAAAAACAAATTTTGTAATTTCCATTTCGCAGCTTGATTTTCAGCAGGGTGTGTATCTGAATTTAGAAAATCAATTTCAGCATCATCCAAATCGTCTTGTTCTTCTTCAAATTCCTCTTCGATTAATAACTCTTCCCATTCATTGATAGCAGTGTCCCAATCGGTTTCTAAAGAAGTATCTTCATTTTCACCATCATCAGCATCAGTTTCTTCGGAAGTTGAAGAGACAACAGGAACGGGATTGACAAAAGGGGAAGGATGTTGTGATTGAGTGTGAAGTAAGTTGGATTTTTTTTTATGAGCTCGCAAAATTTCTGCACGAAGCTGACTCATTGCGATTACTTTATCAGGCTATTTATAAAAAAAAATATATGTTAAAATAAAAAAAGAAGTTTATAATAAATAAAAACTTACTTTTAATTTATTTCGCAATGAAGAATGCAAAAAACCCATAGTAGAAAAAAGTCTTTCTACTGAGGCAGTTGTAATGCATATGCCAAACAATTGGCACGCAATACAACTCAATTCTGGTGCAATACCGGAGTTGTGTGACCACCAAAGAACAATGTCGCCCTTAAATTGGTTAAATGTTTTTTCAATAAAAGGATATTTTTGCTGTTTATAAAGCTCGAGTTCGTGGAGTAAATTGTTTGGGTCAGTACCAAACCAAGCCCTATAATAATATGATAACCATGCGCCCATGTGAGTAAAATTAATATATAATTGTGTTTGATCAAAATAATTTAGCTGATATAAAGGATGAAGAACAAAAGAGAGAAGAAGTAATGGCTGTTCCCAAGTAGCCCATCTCTTCTCAAGTCTCTCAATTATTTTGGTCCGAAATTGCGATGCTTCGAGTTCTTTAAATATTTGCATAATAAAGCCAAAAGAATGTAAAACATTATGTAGTTGGGCCTTGTCATGTTGCATAAGGTCAAGGGCTTCACAAAAAGGCTGAAGTATGTTACGTAATATTACAAGCGATTCCCAAAAAGAATCACGATTAACAGTAACTTTAATCTCATTAGGAAGTCTTAAATCATCATCCGAAGCTGCATCATCTTTAGTAACAAGGGTCTAAAAAAAAAAAAACAAATTTTTAATGTTAACCGCCATAAGGCGTATTAATATTTAAAATTTTTAATTTTTTTCCTTAATCACTATAAGGCATATTTAAAAATTTTTTTAATTTTAATAAAATAACTTACTTTTAATGGATGCTTGCTTTTAAGAATGCTATCAAAGCATTCGAAATAACTATTCCATCTTGTTATACTTGGCGTAACAAAATTTACATATTTTTTTAAAATATCTTTTTGTTCACCATGAAGTTTGGCAGTAAAATATACAGAACGATGAAAAAAAGTAACAATACGAATTGCACGTTTACTTGTATTTTTAAATGACACCGATTCTTTAAATATATCACCAATGCAACAATTTGCCTGATGTGCAAAGCACGGAATAAACACCTTGTCACGCATTTCACGTCTCAAATAACGACGAGCTGCTGCATATGATCCAGCCGAGTCAGTCACAAGACAGTTTGCTCTTATATCCAATTTTTTTACCTCTTCAAAAAGATTACGAATTCTAAATATCACTTCTTCTTTTCGTTGTCTTTCAATACTAATATCTTCTGCTCCCCAAATTAAAGTTTCTCCCGAAGATGTGATAAATACTATGCCCATCAATTCCTGATTTACAACATTGCGCCAACCATCAAAAGCAATCGTAACACCAATTTTATCATCGCAAGCAAGATCCTTGATTGTTTTCTGAACTTCATTAGTTGCATTCATTAAAATACGATTGCCAAGTGATCTTCGATCAGGTAATTTTAGATATGGAGCAATAAATTGAAATAATTCGCGAACTTCTGGATTTTCTATCCATCGAAATGCAACTCCAGTTGAAATTATAGCTCGGAGTACAAGACGTTCAAACTTAGGAACTTCAGAAGCATTGAGAGGACGGCCAATATATTGAGATAATGTTGTTTGTTTTTTTAAAAAATTGTTAGATACGAATAATGAACTAGACGAATGAGTTGATGTTGTTGAAACTGAATCATCATCATCATCTTCTTCATCTATATTAAATGTTGCTGCACGTTTTTTTGATGTTGAAGTAGCCATGTTGATGATATTTTGTATTTGTTCAGGTGAGTGCTTTACGGCAAAATAAGAACAATCCTTGAGATGATTAGCACAATAACGTAAAGTATTTGTAATTTTCATATTCTCATCTTGCAAGGCAAACTCTTTTCCCACCGCTTCCATGCACGCTCTACAAATGCATTTTCGGTTGCTTTTATTTGCCCACTCATTGGGTAAAATATAGAAATATTCACTAAGCCGATGTGGCGGTTTTCCACCTTTACGTGTCATAATTCGCAAAATGTTTAAGTATGAGAATCAGTATATTATAGAGTTAACGACCATCTAATGTTTAGGCTCAAAGGTATACTGGTCTATATTATTATAAACCTTCGGTTACACTACACTAATTTCTTTATCATCCCCCTAAGTTTATGAATCAAGATACTGTCGAAAAAATGCAAGATCTTTACTCGAACTAGTTGTGAATATGGACATATGACGATCGTATGATGGTTTATGCAGGTAATCAATTATGATAAAAAGTTTAAGTGCAACTGGAAAAATCAGGATTTAAAGTTTAGATCTGGATAATGCGATCAATTTATTTGTATCAGTTGGTGGGAAATACGGGGTGTTTTTTTTTCTTCATATGATTGTTTCGAGCAAAGAACAACCATATATATACATTTTTAATGGATAAATTCTATCGTTATCGATGCAAAAATAAAAATAAAATAAATGATCAATAACGTATATGCACAAAAAAAAAATTTTTGACAACGAACTAAATGAGCGTAGCGAATATATATAGAATAAACTAAATCCAGCAATATTCAGACACTAATTAAAGTTAGTTTATTTTTACTCAGTTTTCGCCTTGGTCATGTGCTAAAACAATCGAGGCAAAATTAGCATCGGACATAATTCGAACATCAGAAAATTGTCCGAATTGTCCTGTGCAACGTGATCGGACATTGTCCAGTGACAACTATGGCTGCGCCACTTCGGACATCGGACATTGCATAGGACAATTCGGAAATGTCCGATGTCCGATTAAAAACCATCGGATATATAACTTGCACAACCCTGTGCGATAGAATGTCCAGAATTTGACTGTAATAATATGATTTTCAAAATTACATATCATGAATTTAGCGTTAGTACGTATAAAAATGGTAAATTATAAGTATAATTTTCACATCGCATAACCCTGAACACCATAACCTACATGCCCTGAGATCATATGATCATAGTTCTAACTTTGTTATGAGTAAGTGTCTTCCATAAAACGTTCAGATATCATTCAGAAGAATTTTAAAAACCAATCGTATCAATTAGTGTTTAAAATTAATTTATGATAGCAGATTAACATTTCAAAAAATTTCAATATCTTAACTTCAAGCTTATATATCTTGATGACTTAATATTCAAAAGTAAGTTTAGATCATAAGCTTTCTTTTAACTATTAAGTCGCTTAAAAGTTAATCGAGATATAAACTGTGAAAAGTTAAGGCATTAATTTCTATCGACGGCATCCAATGTAAGAATGTAGGACCATTTTCTGCAATAACGATAAACCAACTTAAATAATACCAGAATAAAAAATTAGGCAAGTCACATATCTAAACAAATGGAATGATTAATTTTGTAGTGCGTTATTAAATAAATACATCACTTTATTGAGTAAGGTCGAGTATTATAAACAGTGCTAAACAGTATGAAGTTTGACACCGCTGAATGGTTATAATAAAGTCAATTTATCTATCTTATTGGGATTCAATCTCTATTTACACATAACCTCAGTTATTTACAATAAAAAAATAATATCAATTGTAGTGTGATTATTTTTTTAGCATGCCTGACGAAAATTACATAATCTAGTATCTGACGAAACTATATGTTTTTTGAGATTTCATCAGGCTTCATTAATTTCGTAAGGCATCATTAAAATACGGTAAGGACTTAATCCGAAAATCAAATTTATAATAAATTTAGTAAACTTGATAAATTTATTTCTGTTTTATTTTAAACGTTATCTTCTTTTATATTAGACGAACTTATAATAAATTTTGGATAACTGATGATATTCTTTTTTGTACTATCATTGCTATTATAAACTGATGATATTCTTTTTTGTACTATCATTGCTATTATAAACTCTATTATCAATGCAAATAATTATTAACAGTAAAGTTAAATACATCCACATGCAAATCGAATTTGCAGCTCAAATTTTACACACTGTTTCAATTATTTGAATGCATACAGACAAATAAATAGGAGGATCAATATCATGTATAGTTCTGAATGTATAAACGACTTTAAAATTAAATCAAAAATTAGTTTAATCAAATAAGACTCAAATTTATTTTATATGAGGACTCACTCACTTGGTAGAATAAACCACGGAAATAATAAAATTATAAAAATTGTTCTAGAAGTGTTTCAAATTGAGTATTATTATATATAGCAAAGAAAATTTAAATATTTTCAGCAAAGTAGCTTCATAACAGTAATAACAAAATATCGAATGTAACCGAATTGCTAGAAATAAAAATTCTAAGTTTTTGAGCAAAAATATTTTGAATAAAGAATTTGTAAAACCAATATACAAGCTGTTAATAAAGTAAGCGCAATGTATCCAAAAAATTGTGAAAAAAGTAAATAAGAATTTAAATAATTTTCAATTAAAATTTCATCTTGATCTTATGCATATTCAATTGATTTTTGTCAATGCTATAATAAAAGGATTTAAGTACTGAATTGTCAACAAGTAGATATATTAGATCATTAATTGTTACCAAATGATGGACAAAGAAATGTGAGAATAAAAATTGGAAATAAAAAGTAAGTCAAACAAATAGTTCTTTTCAGCCCTTTAGACATTTTTTTAAATTTGGCTTTATTTAATTGTCTCCATATATACCATGCACAAACAAATACCATTTAATTTTATTGTACAATTAAGTTTTCATTTTCTTAAAACAATGTGGAGAAAAATCCACACTCTAAATTTTGGTTTCATTGTAAATAATTAAATTTTTATTCTACAATACATTTTAAGTCTTTGCTATAAGATTATACTTTTTCGTCAATTGTTAATTTTATCTAGTTGAATAATAATAATTTAATTTAAAAAAATAAAGTAAAAATATTATAGGCCTAATATCTTTTTTGCTATTATTAGTCAGCTATATTTTACTTTGTTGTGCTGTTTAATATCATTTTCTTTCAAAAAACATGATTACATATCTCGCAATAAAATGATAATTTTGTCAGAAACATAGCTTCATTCTTTCAAATTCATAAAAAGAGGATTAAATTTGTAGTTCTTTGATTCACTCATATAATTAAAAAAATATAATACCAAATGAGAAGAAACAGCTGAAAATTGATTCTGTTGTTACTTAGCAAAGCTTCAAAAATCGCCAAAACTCAAACCCTAATTGTTTTCTTTGTCTTAAATTCCGTGCTTCTCGTAGATTATTGATAGGCTAGATTAATGTTGTATGTAATTCATATAATTTTAATGAGATCTGTAAATTCTATCATCTGAGGGTACATTTGCATTCTTGACAATTTTAATAATGCCTCTAGGTTGATTTAGTCACTCACTTTTTCTTTATTTTCGCATTTCTTTTTTAATTACGTAAAAATATAGTAATTTTCCAACCATAATTTTAATAATTAATTTTCTTGAGATTATTATTAATTTACATTTAATTTTGACTAAGCAAAATTAAATATAGTTCCAGCAAATTAGACATAATTCCAGTCAATTTAATGTTGTTTTTCTACCTTTACGGTATTTGTTCTTTAATTTGAAAAATTTTATCAAATTAATTTCAAGAAATTTTGTAGTATAAAGAAAGTTGAATTCATTTTAGAATAAATTTTGTTGTAAATAAATACCACTTAAAACATTAAGTAGCTGCTCCGTAGAATCAATAAGCTTACTTCTTTAAACTCAGTTCTCTGACGGCCTCTTGATGCCGTAGGAGTAATAATATGCGAAGCGTAAATTGAACAGATAATATAAATAACCCATAGATTATTTTAAACCGGTGAATATCTTTGAAATTTTTCAAATATCCGCTGTTTTATTATCTAAGATATTTTATTATAAAATTGCATACCAAAAAAAAATTACTGTTGAGCATTCTAAAGTTTATTTGTTGAAAATTTTTAACAAGGGGTTTCACAATTAAAAAAAAAAAAAAAATAGCGTATTTCGGAGTTAAAAAATCTTATTCGTAAGATGAAATAGGAGTTTTTAGAGACTCCCATTTGACGAAATAAAGGAAGCAAAATATAATACAGAGTAAATAATAAAACTTTCGCTCAAATTACATACTGAACCTTTGCTCAAAAATTACTTACTGAACTTTTGTTCAAATTACTTATTAAACCTTTGCTCAATTCATTTTTTTATATAACTTACTGAATCTTAGCTCAAATTACTTGCTGAATCTTTGCTCAAATTACTTACTGAACCTTTGCTCAAATTACTTACTGAATTTTTGCTCAAATAATTTATTAAACCTTCACTTAAGTTGTTTTACTATCTAACTACTAAACCTTTCCCTATAAAAAAAATGTACCGTATAGGCACGGGATGGAATCGGATAGGCAGGGGTCATTTTGGCACGGGTCAAGGTCCGGATTTGTACGGGTATGGCCCGAGTTGGTTCAGATTTAGTGGACCGTGAGGGACCGTGTGCCTGTGCCAATTGGACCGTAGATGGCACGGGTTTTGCAGCAGTTTACTAGTCGATTTGGCACGGGTAATGAACGTAAATTCACGAGCCACCGCTATAACGATGTGGATTAACTATTAAAACATAAATTTACATAAGTAATCAACATAAGATGAACAAGCTAACTGCATATGAAGCAAAATTTTGTAAGGAATTTTTTTTGTTAAGACACACAGGGAAGCTTCATTAGTGAAATCATGAGATATCGCTCTGTTTTTAAAAAAAAACTTCTTTACTGATCTTTCGCTCTCCACGAAACGAGCCAACACGTATCACGAGCCAGCACGTGTGTAACGTACACATACGTGTCATCTGAACGTGCCATTTCATATGACGTGATATTACGTGCCACCCTTGCCGCAATGTCCGTGCCATTTTTACCGTGCCATTTCGTAAAACGTTCCTGCACGTGCCACAAGATCCGTGCCATTTCGAGCATTCCCGACACCAACCTGTACCACCACCACCCGTACCACTTTTCTTATAGGGTTTGCTCAAATTACTTATTAAATATTTGTTCAAATTATTCTGTTATATAACTTACTAAACCTTTGGTTAAGTTTTTTTTTATATTACTTACTAAGTCTTGGCTTAAATTATTTTTTATATAACTTATTATACTTTCGCTTAAATTATTTTTTATATAACTTTTTAAACTTTGCTTAAATTTTTTTTTATATAGCTTAACAAACATTACTTAAGTTATCTTATATATTAATATTCCTCCAAAGAGAACTTTCAAGCAAACTAAAGAGCTTGAAAAAAAATCGTTAGATTTAGTTGTTCTTTCACGTATAGTAAGATACCGATCCAGTTCTCCCTATAAGAAAAATGTACCGGATAGGCACGGGATGGAATCGGATAGGCACAGGTCATTTTGGCATGGGTCAAGGTCCGGAGTTGTACGGGTATGGCCCGAGTTGGTTCGGATTCGGTAGACTGTGAGGGACCGTGTGCCCGTGCCAATTGGACCGTAAATGGCTCGGGTTTTGCAGCAGTTTACTAGTCGAATCGGCACGGAATTTGGCACGGGTAATGAACGTAAATTCACGTGCCACCGCGATAACGATGTGGATTAACTATAAACATAAATTTACATAAGTGATCAATATACATGTAAGATGAACAAGCTAACTGCATATGAAACAAAATTTTGTAAGGAGTTTTTTTGTTAAGACACACATGGAAGATTCATTAGTGAAATCATGAGATATCGCTCTTTTTTTTAAAAAAAAATCCTTTACTGATCTTTCGCTCTCCACGAAACGAGCCAACACGTATCACGAGCCAACACGTGTGTAACGTACACATACGTGTCATCTGAACGTGCCATTTCATATGACGTGATATTACGTGCCACCCTTTGCCGCAATGTCCGTGCCATTTTTACCATGCCATTCCGTAAAACGTTCCTGCACGAGCCACAAGATCCGTGCCATTTCGAGCATTCCCGACACCAACCCGTACCACCACCACCCGTACCATTTTTCTTATAGGGTCTATGTCTTTTATTAATTCCAATATTTCGTCAATTTCTTTATCCAGAACTTTAGTAATAGCCTTATTCATGCTAGTTGAGTGTTGTTTAGGGTGTTCTCAAGCGTCTTAATCAATGGGTAAAAAAGTGTCGGGAAATAAAATTTATTTAGCAGAAAATAATAATTGTCGCAGATCATAATTTAATTTACATTCTATACTTAACCTGCTAGCCTTCTAAAACCTATTAATACTTGTTTATTATAAATTTTTTTAAAACTAACCCTAACCCTAAAAAATGTACCCCAAAAAAATTTAGTTTTCGAGATTTTATACTATCATTTCATTTTAATCTGGATTTCATTATGATCTGTCACAATAATTAAGATGAATATGCGTGGTTTGATAAAGCTTATTACGTAAATGTAACATTTTTATTAATAAAAAAAATTGAATGAGCTTGTCATTTAAATCAACAAACTTTTTACAATAAATCACCTTTTTTTTATATGACTTGAAAAATTCTACAATCAATTGAGTTTTCAAAGAGATCGCACAAGCATCATCATAACCAGCGACGAATTATTATTTTACCTCTCGTACTCAATGTTTTTATGATCAATAAAAACAATCGGGAAGCTCAAAAATTAATAGTCGATACTTATCATCACTTAGCTTTACCAATATGGCAACAATTTCAACTATTACCGTCAATAATCTTTTCATTCAATACAACAACCCAACACCAACGAGGACCTAAAACTAGTAGCATATTATAATTGAAGTCAGTAAACGGAACAACAAGGACTGATGAAGTTGATGCTTCGCAGAATATTTTCGAGGATCCGTAGCATTTGCTTTTTGTTTAATGGTCGCTTTGTTTTTTTTTTTATTCTTCATTTTTTTTTTTTTATTTTTCTGTTTTTTATTTACAGTATTTTTGACAATAATATTTAACAAATAATAGAAGGAACCACTCAAATATTGACTGCGATGTTTATTTTGATTGATTCTAATAATGAGCACCATTACGATCACTAATTAATCTCACCACTTGAGAAAATTTCAATCACGTCATCAATTGCATATTCGAATTCTAAGTAAAAATTTTATGTAAATATAAATATCGTTGGGCACCATTGCGATCACTTGCTAATCATATTGAGAATGACGTTTGAGAGACCCGTTGTCGATGTGAAATTTTATTTACTATCAAATAAGAGATGTACTGTACAAATCTTGAATATACTTATTTCCTTATTTTAAATTATTTTATTGTTATAGTAAATACGTCTTCTTATTTTTGTTTGTCTCTCACTTCGGGTTACACTATGAAAATACAAATGGGTATTCTCCTGCTAATCGAGCAACCTACACAGCTTTCTAGCATCGCGTAATTTTACCTTTGACTGTCGTTCTGACAGGTAATAGGCTGTATTGTTTTGTATAACTGACTGTCGTCCCGACAGGTCGTAAAATGCATTCACTTCTATACGAATGACTAACGTCTTAATTCTATATGCCACCTAACCCTCGTTTACCATATGATTGTCGTCCCGACAGGACACTTTGGAAAACTTACTGAGTAGGGAGGTAACCAGAACGAATATCGGATTCGCAGAAGAAAAAGGTCTATCTTACTCATTAATTCACTTAAACTGTACCTTACTCTCATACTTACCTCCCTTGATTGTTCACTCGATCAATCAATCGATCGAACATGCGACCGTAAATGATCTGTCACATGTCTGAATCCGAGACAAAATCTGCCTCGATACTTGCTTAAATCGAGCAGACTTTATCAAAATAAGATTTACGAATTTTAATGCTGAAGCCCCTTAATATCCATAGCAAAGTATGAAACTGCTTGAGCAATACTCTATTTACTTTAATAAAGTTTGATCAATTAATGCAACAAAAAAAGGTGGTTGGAACAAATTGCCTGTTGACTGAATGAGATTATCTCTTTGGTATAGTAAACACTTGTCCCAAATCTTATTCATAATCACGTTTGATCGCTTAAGAATATTTTCCGTTAGTTAAACTTAGCATTCAACACATTTCCGACACATTCGATCCATTGATTGAACTTTTGAGAGCATCCTTAGTAAAAAGAACTGCCATTATTATACTGTGATACCGGTTGCACTTAAATTTAAAAAGAAAACAATGAGTAATAGATGGTGAAGTATTCATTACAGCATTATTTTTTTTTTGATTTTGTGATACGGCGTAATTTGCTTCGTCCAATAAGAAGCGATATTTAAGTTCCCTAAATTATGTTTCTTTGAGCCCTAATTTCCCACCACTTTCAGGTTTTTCCCTGCAGCACTCATTAATATTTCTCACGCTTTTGATATCAGATATTGAGTAAGTATACATCATTAACATGTAATCGAATTAAAAGTGAATATAAAAGTTATTCGATTATTATGATTTATTTTAATTGAACTATTGATAACTTTATCGTTATTGAAACAAAATGCTTATTACTGCAATTGAATCTATTATTGAATCTTTGAAAAAAGCTGGAATTATTCCAGATGGTATGTATTAGAATTACCGACTCTTAAAATTCATTAAATTCTACACTTATAGAAATTTTTATTAATAAAGTCGTGGATGAGTTTAAACCAGAAGCACTACTTGATATAAAATATGGTGAAAAGAAAGTAGAACTTGGCAATAAATTCACTATTGATGGTATGAACTAAATAACGCTAAAATTGTTATGACTTTATTGGCATCGCTTTTGCTAATTGAATTATTGGTCTCTAACAGAAACAAATAAAACTCCGGACGTTAATTTTGTGTTTAATAAATCTGATTCCGATGATAAATCTCGATATATATTGATGATGGTAAAATCGTTAATTATATGAAAAATTATGTGAAAAATTTTTTATCAGCTACACCTTATTTTACTGTATAAAAAACATTCCTTTCATAGGTTGATCCTGATGCACCAAGTCCTAAAAATCCAACCCATAGAGAATGGCGTCATTGGATCGTTGGAAACATTTCATGTAACATTCTGTTGCATTTTAAATATCTTACTAATTATTATATATGTTAAATATTATAACCCCTTAAACAGCCGATGGAAATTTATCCGAAGCAACACACCTTGATGATTATATGGGACCAAGTCCACCTTCGGAAACTGGAGAACATCGGTATGTCTTATAATTACGTAGTTTCAATATTGATAACACAGTAAAATATTCATAAATATTTATAAAATAATTTTAAATTTTTAAAGATATGTATTTTTGTTATATCATCAACAAGTTCCACATATCGACTATCCACGGTTAGACAAAGTAAAGAGAAATAATTTCAAAGCTCGTCAATTTGCCGAACAATACTCGTTAAAATTAATCTCTGCGAATTACTTTATGTGCAAGAGAGACTAAATTTGAAAGTGATGGTTTTTCTTTTTTCGTTATATTATATGTTATACTATTATCTGTTATGTTATACTATGTATCAATGAAACATACCAAATGTCTTAAATTTATTAAAGCAACTTGTTAAATTTGTACATAATAGATATTATAACACTAGAAATTCCAATTCGTCTTTATTCCGATTGTCAAGTCTTTTACAATATGATATTTATTCAGGTCACAAACTTATCTATGTAGTTCTTAGAAATATAGATGTTGCAGAATTATGTGGAATTAATATAAAAATTTTAACGGAATAATGCAGAATTATATATAAAAATTTTAACAACATAAGTTTACATTGAGTTCGTAAATCTAAATAGCTTACTGATTAGATATATAAACTAAAAATAGCATTGTATCTTTGAAAATGACGATAAATAATCATAAATCATATGCATAGATATTTAAATGATATAGTAAGAAATCGTGTCTTTGGCTTGTAAGGACAATAAAGGCTTTGTTGATCTAGGGATGAGAATCGATTCTCTGATAATCGATTTAATCGTTAATCTTATTAGAATCGATTCTCATTTTTGTGTAATCGTTTTATAATAATCGTTTCTACATATTTTTGAGTCGATTCTTGAATTAGAATCGTTTCTAGGCATTTAATTATAATAATCTTTTACTAATTTTCAAATTATGTATTTATTTATTTTAAAAATAACTCTTTTGTTTTTAAATTTTATGAGTCATTTAGCTTCGCAAGTTATTGTAAATGTTTAAGATCGTTATGCTTAATTATTTCTGGTAAGTAATTATTGACGGCTATATGTTTGTTAAATATTAGCCTATTAAATTTTAATCCTATAGTTTATACCCAGCCATATTATAGGGGTTCGAATTATTTCACTTCACAGACACCCCAGTTTACTGACAAATTATTCGCCGACAAGTTCATTTTACCGACAGTTCGTTCATTTCGCTGCCAAGTTTTTTTCTATAGATCACTCTAACTTTAACCTAATTCTACCTGACCCTAACGACAATGACCAGAATTACTTTGCCGGTAATTGAACTTCAGTAAAACAAACGGTCAGTAAAATGAACTTGTTGGTGAATAATTTGTCGGTGAAATGAGTGCCTCTGAAGTGATTGTCGGTGAAATGATTGCCACCTATTATAGTGGCTATGTTTATTTTTAATTTTTAAGGCCATTTCTTAATTTTTACACAAATGAATAAATAATATTGCCCAAATAATTAAGCTTTTTATTATCAAGACTAGTTAAGTGATAACAACATATATATAGATTCGATTATCGATTATAAATCGATTATAACCGATTCGATCATCGATTAAAGTTTTTAGAATCGATTCTCATCCCTATGTTGATCTGTAAGATTAAGTACGATGCTTCAGTCCAGAGAGAAAGCAAAGCGAGTGTGAGATCCAATTTATTGAAGCAAAGTTAACAGTAGCAGAATAACTAACCAGATACAAATCAGCTATTTGGATTGCTAATCAAATTTTTTTCTGGTCATTGCTAACATAATTTACATGTGGTGTAATGTGCACAGGTATTAAAATTGCAAATTCATGTAATGTGCAAATCAAAAAAAATTGAGTACTGTTTAAGGTTAGGCAAGAGGAAAGAATTCTTTCAATTTATTGTACAGTCATCCCCCTACAATCACCTCCTAAACAATAACAAACTCTATACAATCACATGATATTTTGATACTATTTGTTTTATTATTGTATTAAAAAATCTTTTGTATAATCACAAAAGGCTTATTATCATAGCAATAATAAATAATATGCCCCAATCGAATAACTTTCTTCTACTTAATTTAATAATCTAAATACCAATAGAAAAGATAAATAATAAATTTGTTTAATCATAAACAAATCAAATATATAACTTACTATCAGGAATTTCAGTACAATCAATAGGTTGACTTTCTAAAAAATATACATAAATATTATTATAAACATGGTTTAAATCAATTTAAGAAAGCAAAAATCATTTACTTGCATTTACTATATTGATAGATACAAAAATTTTTGAATTATTAAAAAAATTACTAATTTTTTAAAATATAAATAAAATATTTACTACCTGGTTTAGAAAGTTTTAAAAGGTGCAAAAGTTGACTTGTGTAAATAGCCTGTGAATGTGTCCAATAATTGATTCTTGGTGATTTTACTTGATTATATGTTGAGATGTTTTTGTCTACGTCTATAAGTGATGATTTGTGAAAAATCAGCATTATTTTTATATTTGAATTTGAAGCAAAATTACTATAATCTTTATTATATGCTGAAATCTGATGTTCCACAATGATAAGTAATTTTTTTATTAAATTAACAGCTCAAGTCAATTAATTGAAAGTTGTAAAGCCCACTGAGTTGCATTTAATGGCAGTTAGATTATTCAATTCGGTCTGGTATATGCTGAGATATCATTAAAACACGATTGACTGACTATATAAAATTTTTAGTTTGTTTACATAGAATTTTATATAGTTAGCCAATAATTTTTTAGCAATATCTTAGCAAATACTGGGCTGATTTGAATGATTTAACCACTATTAGATGCATCTCAGTGAGCACTACAACTTTCAATTAATTGACTTGAGCTTTTAACTTAATAAAAAAATTACTTATCATTAGAGCAGTATTAGATTTCAGCATACAAAAAAGTTTATATTGTACTTATCCCCAAAATTTACTATTGTCCCAATATAGTAATAGTGCTGTCTTTCATTGATCATCACTTAATTTCTTTAATTGCTGATCTAGTTAAGATCAGCAGAATTTCTATATTAGAAATTGGGGCAAAATTCCTATGATATTAACTATATGCTGAATTCTAAATAGAGTTAAATAAAAAGAATTTTTTATTAAGTTAACAATATTGAAAGTTGTAGAGCTTGTTAAGACACATCCAATGGTGGTTAGCTATCAGAAAAGAATGGTGTTGAAAGAATAGTAACAAGAAGGGTGGTGTCAGAAAAGGATTGTTATTAGGAAAGAAATAAATGGTAGTATAGAGAATGATAGTTGTTAGAGAATATTTGTCAAGTAAATGTTGTCGAATAGGAAGTTGTATTGAGAAAAATCTTGTTGAGAGAGGTTTGCAGGAGAATAATTGGAGAATGTGGTTAATGTTGTTAGCTGAAATTGTTTTATGCTTGTAGAAATAATTCAATATTTGATATTTAGGCTGCCAAAATGTCTAAATATTGCTGAAATCCTAAATTATGCCAAAATGTCTAAATAATGTCAAAATGTCTAAATAATGTCAAAATGTCTAAATTAAGAAATATATATAAAAAACATATGGGAGTTGGAGCTGTTAATTAGTCCAACTAAAACTGTTGGTCCTGCGGTCCTCCTTAGAACTGTCTTTTTATAGGATGGACCAAAAAGACTAGTAGTTCGAATATAGTTAGCTTTAAATTATTGTAACAAACATATGTAGCCTAATTTTTTGTGATATGCGAGATTAATTTTTAGAGGCTTAAACAACAATAATAAATTTAATTATTTTTAATCAAAGTTTTTCTTATTTAATATTTATTTTATATTTTGCGAATTATTAATTTGTCTTTGCTTTCAAACTAAATATTAAATATTTTTGGATAAATAACAAATTAGTATTAGCGTTAGCAATTAAGGTTAGTTATTTTGGTTTTACTATCACTTGCCTTGGTAAAGGCTGGCTCTATCTCTCGCTCACCATCCCTAGTTAGTTGTTGGGCTATGTGGCTGCAGTGGCAGTAGTGTTTCTATGAACCTGAACTGAACTGAACTTAGGTCAAGTTCAGGTTCAGTATTGAACCTGAACCTGAATATTTTTTAAAACATGTTCAGGTTCAGGTTCAGTATTGAACTTTTAGAGCTGGTTCAGGTTCAGTTCAGGTTCAGTACTGAACTTTTAGAGCTGGTTCAGGTTCAGTTCAGGTTCAGTTCATAAGTTCATGAACATGTTCAGGTTCAGTCTGGTGTTCATATGAACTAGTGTTCTAGGTTTGGGTTCAAGTTTGGTCTGGTCCAGACCAGGTTCAAACTCTAAATTTAATTATTAAAACTTTATACTAAACTCAAACTCAATCATAAGTTTGGTCAGGCTAGTCCAAATTTGCAAAATAGTTTGAGACTAAATAAAAAATATATGTATTTTTTGATACTGAACAAGTTTACTTAGAGTGAGAAGTATAAATCAGTTAGTAAAATTTAGAGAATCATGGCATTTTGTATAATTTTATTAATAAAATTATACAAATTTCTATGATTCT